>VTFQ01000006.1:47714690-47872190 GCA_036281575.1 Ancherythroculter nigrocauda
AATAAAAAATAAAAACAGTAATTGCAACTTTATCAGAACTGCGGTGAAATTAAATGTATGTTATGAGAAAACGAAAGTGTTTTTGACCTTGCATGCACCTGTTGTAGGAAACTCCCAAAACAATATTAGGAACCTTAAAAAAGTCATAATAGGAGCACTTTAAATGATCAATACAAAATAATCAAGCATTTCATTAAAAGTAATACTTCAGTATGATGTGAGGAACATTTGACAGAGAGTCTTGTTTCCTCCTCAAACAGCTCGTGGTTTCAGATCTGGAGGGTCTAATGATGATGTGCTTCCTTTGAAATAATGTCAAGCTCATCAGGGACTCTCTTTTTTCTTGTTCTAGTTTTATAAAATGGCCAAAGACTGGTGGCTCTTTGGGTTTTATTTCATGGTGCCGCTGGTGTGCACCGCCGTCTTTTACTCTCTGATGACTCGGAGGATCTTAAGCGGAAGCGTGAAGCAGTCAGTCCTGGACAAACACATGAAGCAGGTATATTTAAAGAGTTCATCTGAATATCTATATAAAGATGACTCTCCTATGAAACGCAGACATCAGAATGATCGGTGAGGTCATTCTTCGTCCATCTCTATCATTAAATGTTCATGCAGAGGCAAAAAGCTTTTTTCTTTTCAGAGTACAGAGCTGTTCTTTTACATTGAGAATGATTTTTAAAACTATTGGTGTGAACTGGTCTTAATGAGTCATTTACTGTACTGTGTTATTTTAGTATTAGTTATAAACTAAAGTAGTATTTAATATTTTGAATCTGATTTTGTTTTTATATAGTTTTTTCATTTTAATTTACTTTAAGTCAATTTTTTTGTGCTTTTGTCAGAATCTCGCCCGATCTAGTAGTAGGTCCGGGTACTTTTTAATGCAGGGATGATGTTAAAACCCGGAAGATTAATTCACAAGTGGTTACCTCCTAATTTTCCTATTTATAAAGAGTTTATTAATAAGCGCACCAGGGTAACCGCTATATTTCTGCTGTTCCATAGTTTTGATCTGAAACTTTATTTTAATAGCTGACAGTAGCAGCACTGACAATGTCCCTGTAATGAATGCTCTGTGTTGGGCCCGGCAGAGACGCGAGGCGGCCCGGACCGTCTTCTGTCTGGTGCTGGTGTTCGCAGTCTGCTGGTTTCCTCTTCACCTCAGCCGGATCCTCAAGTTAACCATCTACGACGAACACGACCCCAACAGATGCAGCTTACTGAGGTTAGATTTACTACAACAAACACATGTACATATACTCATATAAAACCAGCTCCATACAAACAGCACACAGAGACTTGACTCTGAATTGAGTTTATAATCAGTAATTCTCTCACCTCATTCATTATCTTGTTATTATTATTATTTGCCACTGAGTTTGTTGTAGTGCATTATGCATGTAAAGTAAGCATGTGATCATTATTATGCTGCCTATTTTGTAAAACAGCCTTGATGTGGGCATCATGTCTTAAAATACTGCCTATGTAGGCTCATTAGGTGTTTGGGACCTTGTGTTTGTAGTGATGGTGATCATATATTTTTGACGCTGTGATGTTGTTTCAGCACTTTTCTTGTTCTTGACTACATCGGCCTCAACATGGCGTCTGTGAACTCCTGCATCAACCCCATGGCTCTGTATGCGGTCAGCAAAAGATTCAGAAACTACTTCAGAGTAAGATGTGATTTCCTACAGTAATTCTGATACTCTTAAGTTATTTGTCAATATTTGTTTTTAAAGAACATACACTACTGTTCAAAAGTTTGTTTTTAAAGGAAACCTCACCAAAGCTGCATTTATTTGATCAAAAATACAGTAAAAATAGTGAAATATTATTATAATGTAAATCAGCTGTTTTCTATGTGAATATATAGTAAAGTGTATTTTATTCCTGTGATCAAAGCTGAATTTTCAGCATCATTACTCCAGTCTTCAGTGTCACATGATCCTTCAGAAATCATTCTGATATGATGATTTGCTGCTCAAGAAATATTTATGATTATTATCAGTGTTGAAAACAGTTCAGATTTCTGTGGAAACTGTGATACCTTTTATTTTTCAGGATTCTTTGATAAATAGACATTTCAAAAGAACAGAATTTATTGTAAATAGAATTCTTGTAACATTATAAATGTCTTTACTCTCACTTTTGATCAATTTAATGCATCCTTCAGGAATAAAAGCATTAAGAGGAATATATATATATATATTCCTCTTAAAGTGCAGAATAAAAGTATTCATTTCTATAAAAAAAAAAAAAAAATTATATATATATATATATATATATATATATATATATATATATATATAATATATGGGTCATTGATGAATAAGTTTTTTAAAAGTGTAAAAAAACATAATGGAGATCAATAAGAAATCAATGAGATTATGTGTTTTTCATAATCAACACTGCTTTTGTCATCAATTACGAGATGGACAAATGAATGACGATATTTATAAAAAAAAATGCTAACAGGCTGGTAGTTAGCTTGCTATCTAGCTAACAAAAGGACAATCAAACATTTTATATTTAGTACAAGTTTTTAAAATATTACAACATTTTCCATGTTTTATAGCGGTTGCACCGAATGACCTGATGTTTCGGGACATGCGTATGATCAAGAGAAAACATGAATTTATCAAATAGTTAAGAGAGAGTTAGTTACTTTGCTTCATGACCATGTGGTTCTTTTCAGGTGTCTGAATGAGGTGTCACATCCTGTCACATGACTTGATCCAAAATGGTCTCTTTATATCGGTTACTCCGAATGACATCAATGAAATTCATTCTTTCTCATAACAAAGCAACGACTTCTACACATAATTTTAATACCATTTTGCACTATGTTGATATATGATGTTATAAAATCATGCCAGAATAAAAAATATATACATTTATTACATTTTAAGATATTTTAATCACAAATGAAATGGCTGTATTGGCCTTTGGACGGTTAAACCAAATGACCTTTTGACACTTCAAAATCTTTAAAATAGCTTTATATGTAGAAAAATATAATTAAATTCTTTTGGATTCAATAAAAGAGATCTAGTTGTATTACCTCACATACTTTGGATGTCATATCTTTGTTTTTTATTATTATTAAGGCCTTTGGACAAAAAAATGACCCGTCACGTCATTGACCCATATGTGTTTTTTATATATATATATATATATATATGTATGTATAATATATTCCTCTTAAGTAGCTTTGGTTTAGTTAGATAATGAAATACTTTTAGAAACGAGTGTGATCGTTTTCAATATGTTGCTTTGTCAATGAGATTACATTGGAAAACATCTGTTAGTTTGTGCAGATAAATAAACTGTATTTCTAGTCACTCACAACATGATGCAAAAAAGGGAAAAGAAAAGCAGATTTAATTAGCATTTTTATTGGCGTCGTCTGTAAACGCGGCACTGAAAGCGATTAAACAAGGATCAGATCTTTAGATTAGTTGAGGCAGATTTTCGCACACACTTTGTTTACAGATGAATTATGAATAAGTATTATGTATCGCAGGAAATTGGATGTGACAGCAGGTGAACTGCGGATTCTTTTCATTTTATTCTCCCTGACAGAGTGAAAAGTTTGAGTTTGACTTTACATAAAAGTGACCTTGTGCACAACATTTCCATAAATCATGTACAATGCCTCATGTTAATCGGCTCAGGCACCTCATTTGCATATGTTTAATGAGAAGTGAAGGTGTTTGTCTGCAGTGATTGGTTTCTATCACAGCTCATGTTAACAGTGTTTGTACTGTAATCCAGTGAGTTAACAGCTGCTCTGTGCTTCCACGTCAGGCGGCTCTCGGCGCTCCGTGCTTCTGTTCGTCCAGCCCTGTTCCCCTTCAGGAAGAGAAGGGAAGTTTCATGAGGTCAAAGGTCACAGAGCCGCCGTCTGACAACAGTACCTCCGGCAAACGGGAGTCGTCGTCTGCTGACAGCGATAGAAACAACTTTCTGATGAACTTTGCATGTTTTAGAAGTTTAAATTAGATTCTGATTTTCTTTGTCACATTGTTTTTGTAAATACAAGATGAACGAAAAGCACTTTCCTCTGTTGCATTAAATAAGAAAATAAAATGGAAGATATCATTATTCATGATTGTTGTTGTTTTGTGGTTGTGGCATCAATTTAATGCATCGTTAAGGAATAGAAGAATTAATTTCCTTCTTGCAAAACCTGACCCCAAACTGTTGAGTTGTAGTGCATAGGAAGTGCTTTCTATTTTTATATTCAACCTACTGTAGGCACAATATGTTCAGCTGCATATAATTATATGCATCTTTCTCAGCTGTTTGTGACCCTGCAGACCTGAGACTCATTTTCGGGTCAGGACAGAAGGTTGTATTCTGAAGTACAGTCATTTCACGAGACAAGCCGTACAAACTAAGCTTATTATTGTGTAGGAGACACCTGTGCTGTTGGCAGGTGAGCCACACACGATCCACTCGCGCTCACACACTCCCTCAGGGTTTGTTGACTCAATCCCAGCCATTACATAAAGTGGTGTTTTTTCCCCGTGCAAATTTATATCGGGTGACACAGGTCATGAATCATCACTCAAACGATCCAGGTGTTAGCCGCAGGTTTCGTGGATAAAACCGCGTAATTGGCCCGACTCCGACGGATAAATATAGATATAAGCAAAATCCGAATAATGAAGTCTCCGTTCACAAGCATAGGCCTGCTGTTGATTAGCCGCTATATGTCAAACGCGTGACGGAAATGATGAAAGCGCGGCTGCTGGAACTCCCGCTTTCATGCCTGTGCTCCATCCGTCACTCAACAATGGAAATGCACTAAATTGGCGACACCAGTGGATTTGCCTTCACACCGCTGAGTGACTGACTGATGACTCGCCTATTTATAATGCATTTTTACATGTGTTGTGCATTGGGACACTTTACGGAAGACTTAAGCAGGAGACAGAGCGGCGATGACAGAATGAGGCCAGGAAGGAAAGGGTAGAATGGTGAAAACACCTGATAGGCCTGTCAAAAGCGCAAGACAAGCTGAGATTGGAATATTTCCAACCGCTGCCTGCCTTTGACCCACATGTCTCTCAAATATTAGGATCATTTTGGCAAATACTGTCAGCTAAATCTGGCTCTGTTCTGAACAAGTGGATGATGAAACGTGAGTAGACATCCAGAGAGAAGCTTGTGAAGCTTATGATTGGCTTGCTATTGGTCCAGATGCATGAAGTGCATGAGGAATCCCAACATATTTTACTATGTGCATATCCACTGGGGTTTGTCCTCTATTTAGAAAAAGCTTGGGGAGGAAATTTATATATATATATATATATATATATATATATACATATATATATATATATATATATATATATATATACATATATATATTAATTAGTGTTGGGGTAACGCATAACAATTAACTTGAGTTACGTAATCAGATTACTTTTCTTAAGTAACTAGTAAAGTAGCACATTACTTTTTAAATTTACGACAAAATACATTTTGCCAAAAAATAGAACTGTTTTTGTTGTTGTTAATAAATAAGCAAGCCCAGGTGAGAAAAAGTAACGCAAAAGTAACGTAACACATTACTTTCCATAAAAAGTAACTAACTGAATTAGTTACATTTTTAGGGAGTCACGCAATATTGTAACACTTTACTTTTAAATGTAACTTTCCCCAACACTGAATATATGTATTGTTTGAGGTCAGTAAGATTGATCAAAAATACAATAAAAACAGTACAATTTTTAATATACTTTATGAATATCTATTAACACTTTATTTTGATGCTCACAACAGATATTCTACTAACTACAAGTAACTACATGTCAACTAGCAGTCATTAGAGTATTAGTAGACTGTCTGTTTAATATCTCCTACCAACACTTTATTTCAATCGTCCACTTTAAAAATCCTACCAACTACAAGTAATTTCGGAACTACATGTCAACTAGCAGTCATTAGAGTATTAGTGCTTAATATCTATTAACACTTTATTCTGATGCTCACAACAGATATTCTTCTAACTACAAGTAACTACATGTCAACTAGCAGTCATTAGAGTATTAGTAGACTGTCTGTTTAATATCTCCTACCAACACTTTATTTCAATCGTCCACTTTAAAAATCCTACCAACTACAAGTAATTTCGGAACTACATGTCAACTAGCAGTCATTAGAGTATTAGTGCTTAATATCTACTAACACTTTATTTTGATGCTCCTCAACAGACATTCTACTAACTACAAGTAACTACATGTCAACTAGCAGTCATTAGAGTATTAGTGCTTAATATCTATTAACACTTTATTTTGATGCTCACAACAGATATTCTTCTAACTACAAGTAACTACATGTCAACTAGCAGTCATTAGAGTATTAGTAGACTGTCTGTTTAATATCTCCTACCAACACTTTATTTCAATCGTCCACTTTAAAAATCCTACCAACTACAAGTAATTTCGGAACTACATGTCAACTAGCAGTCATTAGAGTATTAGTGCTTAATATCTACTAACACTTTATTTTGATGCTCCTCAACAGACATTCTACTAACTACAAGTAACTACATGTCAACTAGCAGTCATTAGAGTATTAGTGCTTAATATCTATTAACACTTTATTTTGATGCTCACAACAGACATTCTACTAACTACAAGTAACTACATGTCAACTAGCAGTCATTAGAGTATTAGTAGACTGTCTGTTTAATATCTCCTACCAACACTTTATTTCAATCGTCCACTTTAAAAATCCTACCAACTACAAGTAATTTCATAACTACATGTCAACTAGCAGTCATTAGAGTATTAGTGCTTAATATCTATTAACACTTTATTTTGATGCTCACAACAGATATTCTTCTAACTACAAGTAACTACATGTCAACTAGCAGTCATTAGAGTATTAGTAGACTGTCTGTTTAATATCTCCTACCAACACTTTATTTCAATCGTCCACTTTAAAAATCCTACCAACTACAAGTAATTTCGGAACTACATGTCAACTAGCAGTCATTAGAGTATTAGTGCTTAATATCTATTAACACTTTATTTTGATGCTCCTCAACAGACATTCTACTAACTACAAGTAACTACACTCTAATGATATACTCTACACTCTAATGAGAGTTCGTTGACATGTAGTTGCAAAGTTACTTGTAGTTAGTAGAATGTGTAAAGTGGACCATTGAAATAAAGTGCAACAAATTTGTCACCATATGCATTTAAATATATAGAAAGATATATGTGAGAAGCTTTTAATTAGTTGTTTTTCAAATATCTGCATGTACAGTATGTAGCTACAGTTTTATGCGTATTGTTTTCATGTCTCATTATTTTCTTCTTCTTCTCAGTATCTAGTTCTATCTGACGCAGGGACAGGAGTCCAGGGCCGCCCGGAGCCGCTGAAGGGTTAAGTTCTTGCTGAAGGGCACAGCAGCAGCGGTCAGATAATTTCTCCAGGTGGGAATTGATGCTGAATCTTGCCGTTAATGGCTCTGAGCTCCTGCCAGTGAGCCACTTACTCCGATGTTGAGGACATGATGTCACACCGGCTTCTGCGGTCATGGAGGAGACTTCCTTCTGGTGGCTCGTTTCCAAGAGCTGGAAGTGAGCTTTCAAATCGCGATGTGTCCGTTTAGTCAGAATGTTAAGAATCAATTGTATTTCTAATTTAGAGCTAATTTAGTGCTTTGTTTCAAAGGCTGAAATGTTCCTAAAGGAATGCTAATGGAGTATTATCGTGATGTGGAATCAGTCCTAATAACTGCCCTGCATCTTCTGCTGATTTGCAAAAAAGGACAAATATTACCTAATTTGAGTTAATAAATAAATAAATACACACACACACTACTCTGAGGTTGGTAAAATTTGTTAATGTTTTTGAAAGAGTCTCTTCTGCTCACTATGATTATATGAATAAAAATACAGTAAAAACAGTGAAATATTATTCCAGTGTAAATCAGCTGTTTTCTATGTGAATATATAGTAAAGTGTAATTTATTCCTGTGATCAAAGCTGAATTTTCAGCATCATTACTCCAGTCTTCAGTGTCACATGATCCTTCAGAAATCATTCTGATATGATGATTATTATAGAAACATTTATGATTATTATCAATGTTTTAGTTTTCAGGATTCCTTGATGAATAGAAACTTCAAAAGAACAGCATTTATTTGAAATAGAATCTTCTGTAACATAAATGTCAGCTTTAATGCACTTAACAAAATAATAAAAAACAGTCAAATGTAAAAAGTTTTGGTTTTAGTGACAAAACATACTTTTTTTAATTGTAAAGAAATCCACTTTGAGGCTGTTTAAAACATTTTTTTTTAATTAAAATAATGTTGAAATAAAATAAAATAAAATAGATATTAGATTAAAAACCTTAAACTAAATGACATTTAGAAATGGTGCCTTGGCAACTAACTGAAGTACTAAAATTATACTTAAAACTGAAATAAAAACAAATTACAATTTTTTTTTAAAGTAATAAAAATGACAAAAGCGCAAAAATTACTACAAATTAAAGTGAAAGTTAATTGAAAACTGAAACTTTAAAAAAAAAAAAAGCTAATTTAATTAAACTATAATAGTAATGCTTAAATAAGGCTGCTTTTAGGCTGACAAGCACCATTTTCTGAAGGTTGAGCTTGTTTGTACTGACAAATTGAATGAAGAAATGACTTTTGTTCCATATTCATAGAAATTGCAAAATATTCTGAATGTAGATTTGAAAAGGAACGACATTCATATAGTCGTATGCAACACTTTAATTACATCCTCTGTGTCTCGGTGGTTCTGGGGTTAATTACACAGTGTAAAGTTAATTAAGCATCAGGGTTGTGAGCGTCAGCACCATGCTTTGATTCGGTAAATGGCCGTTTGATACAAAGTGACAGGAGTCGTTTACCAGTGTATTTTATATAATGCGTGTGTGTGCGTCTCTCACAAGTTATCACAATCAAATCTGTCCTATAAATTAATTAGAAATGTTCTGTATAATGATTTGCTGCAAATTAGATGAAAATGAGCTAAAATATTCATTGAAGTATCTGGGGAATCTGCCCACAGGCTCGAGTCTGGCTCTGAACGCGTCCATACGGCCGTTCTGCAGCAGCGCTGGTCTGACGCCGGCTGGCACACGATCTGCTCGGATCTGATGTGTGTGGAGCCAGAGATAATGAGATTGTTGTAAGCCTGAAGTACAGAAGCTGCCGCGGGGTTTGAACGTTACAGGCGCGGCCGTCTCTGCTGTTGTTTGCATTTAAAAACCCATTTACTTCTTCTTTACAAACTTCATCAGTTCTTCAAGTGCAGCTGAAGTGCTGTTCTTCGTGTGTGTGAAGCTGCTGGATTAAAGTTACGTTTGCTGTCAGAATCATCCCCCCCCCCCCCCCCAAAAAATTGCTGAAAATGTTTGTAATCAATTTTCAAAAGATTAAATGTGTGCATCTGCTGAACGTAAACACCAGCATACAGATGATCTCAGCGCTGATAGAAATGGACTGAACTCTATTTCTGATTTTACGTGGGCTTTTACCGAAGCAGAGTTTGTCATAATAAGCGAGTTGCCATAACATCTAAACATGCTGCAAATGCACATCATAAATATGCTTGAGCGAGTATCTAGAGCGTAATGTTATTAAGCGGGAGGTAGCCAGCTTTCCCCAAAAAAAGTGATTAAAATGAACATCCATTCAGCAGGATTCACGATGCTTTAGGTTAATGGACTGGCGGTCGCAGCTCTCGCCGTAGGGCGGGAAGAACTCCGGATAAACCTTGAAACAGCAGGACAAATCGCACCAGCATGCAAAGATGGCAGCGGTCAGCCAACCATGAGATTAAAAAGCATTAAACCTGAGTACCACATCATAGCTTTCATAAATTAGCAAAGCAAAAAATAGTGACGCTGCCACTGCGAAAGTACTGTATCTCCAACTGTTGGGAGACTGTTTCTCTCATCTGGTCCAAGTCTTACACTGCTTCTGTCGGGCGCTAGATGCATACTAATAAAACGCAGGCAATCGACACATCCCATATCGTTTGTTGACTACAGTCAATTTTCCTATTCCATCTTTCTGTTGGCTCATGATACTTTCAGTGTTTATTTGACTTTTAACACTACTTAAGTACAAAAAATTAGACCAAGAAGTAGAATATAAATAATAAATAAAAGCGGACCCAACACTGAGCCCTGTGGAACACCGTAAGCATCATGTGACACTGAAGACTGGAGTAATGATGCTGAAAATTCAGCTTTGATCACAGGAATAAATTACACTTTACTGTATATTCACATAGAAAACAGCTGATTTACACTGGAATAATATTTCAATATTTTTACTGTATTTTTGATCAAATAAATGCAACTTTGTGAATGTCATTAGTGAATGTCAGGGTTTGGAGGGTTAAAGGATTAGTTAACTTTCAAATGAAAATTTCCTGATAATTTACTCACCTAAATGTCATCCAAGATGTTCATGTCTTTCTTTCTTCAGTGGAAAAGAAATGAAGGTTTTTGATAAAAATTTGTCCATATAGTGGACTTCAATGGCCTCCAAACGGTTGAAGGTCCAAATGTCAGTTTCAGTGCAGCTTCAAAGAGCTCTACATGATCCCAGACGAGGAATAAGAGTCTAATCTAGAGAAACCATTGGCCATTTTATTAAAAAAAAAATTAAATTTTATACATTTTAACCATAAATGCTCATCTTGAACTAGCTCTCTTCTTCTTCTCTATTAGAATTCCGGCAGTGTAGACACTGCTAAGTGTATTACTGCCCTCCACAGGTCAAAGTTTGAACTAAATTGTCATATTCAATATGCTAGTGCAAGTACATAACGATTTAGTTCAAACTTTGACCTGTGGAGGGCAGTAATACACTTTGCAGAGTCTACACTGCCGGAATTCTAATAGAGAAGAAGAAGAGAGCTAGTTCAAGATGAGCATTTATGGTTAAAACGTATATCATTTTAGATAAGACCCTTATTCCTCGTCTGGGGTTGCGTAGAACGATTTGAAGCTGCACTGAAACTGTAATTTTGACCTTCAATCGTTTGGAGTCCATTGAAGTCCACTATAAGGAGAAAAATCCTGGAATGTTTTCATCAAAAACCTTCATTTCTTTTCAACTGAAGAAAGAAAGACATCTTGGATGACATGGGGGTGAGTAAATGATCAGGAAATTTTAATTTGAAAGTGAACTAATCCTTTAAGCACATTTCTGGTTGTGTTTGTACTATATAATATTTACTTGATGTTCAGAGTAAAAAAAAAAAGAGAATCGCTGCTGTTTACTCCTGCATGTCAAATAGCAGGGGTCGTTTACTGGCGTGACACACATGACCAGTGACAAATCTGCCAACGGAGAAGCTGGTTGGATGCTTGTTTTTTATTGGCTCCTCGTGTATTTATACCACATGTTGTTAATCCGGCACAGGGGAGGTTTGACTTTGAGAAGAAGCCGTTTTGAAGTGTTTCTCTTGGCCGAAGAGCACTAAAGCTGCTGCAGTCACAAAGTGTAACTCTGACAGATTTTTAAAATGTCAGCAAATGGAAAGCATGAAGGTTTGACATTGCTCAGCTCTACTATAATACAACTCAATGCAGAAGTGTGTGAGAAAGACTGTAATCATTGAAATATCTCTTCGTTTTACTGTTACCTAGGCAATAAGTAATTGCTAACTGATGGGAATTATGAAAAACACTAGACATCAGTGCAGTTTTTAGGGTTTACTTGCATGATTAGATTTGATTATCCCTCTTATCTTACGGGGTACTTACTGTCTTTAATTCGCTTGCATGCTTCACTGTTACGTTTACCATTGACCTGCTGTTTTTGTTTACCAAACTGGAGAAGAAATACATAAAAGCATCTCACAGCTCTTTCCCCGGGATATCCATCATCTTGCGGCTCATGTGAGAATCTGAGATTACTCTGAGATTATTTTTCCCACCACATATGGTGTAAGATTTCATTCTGTTTGTGTGGAGCAGGTCTGTGAGGAGACACCGATGCATAACCAACCCTTTGATTGAATGGTTAAAAAGATCTGTTCCACATTACAGCTTATTCTGAACTGCAAACTTCAACATGCAACGTTACCAATCACAGCTAGCTAGTTTATATGTGTTTATCTTTATTTCACATAATAATAATAATAAAAGATTGGCATGAAAAAAGAAGTTAACAGAAATCTACACAGTAAAAAAAATGCTGGGTTAAAAACAACACAAGTTGGGTTATATGTTTGCCCAACATTCTGCGCAGTTTTATTTAACTCAACTATTGATTAAAAATTACTGTATTTCTTGCTTAAAATGTACATAAAATATGTTGGAAATTAAAAATCAGACACATAATTACTAGAAGCAACAATAATAATCAAAAGGTGAACATTTATTAATAAGCAATTTAATAAATGTTTACTGTATAATTAGACATTAAACTTATTAATAACTGTTCATTTATTAAACACATTAAAAAAAGTAAATTTCCAACATACTTTGGGTTCATTTTGGGTTCAACATTCATTTGGGTTCATCGCTGGGCCAAAACAACCCAACCATCGCTGGTCCAAAACAACCCAATCATCACTGGGTCAAAACAACCCAATCATCGCTGGGTCAAAACAACCCAATCATCACTGGGTCAAAACAACCCAATCATCGCTGGGTCAAAACAACCCAATCATCACTGGGTCAAAACAACCCAATCGCTGGGTCAAAACAACCCAATCATCACTGGGTCAAAACAACCCAATCATCGCTGGGTTAAAACAACCCAATCTATGGGTCAAAACAACCCAATCGCTGGGTCAAAACAACCCAATCATCGCTGAGTCAAAACAACCCAATCGCTGGGTTAAAACAACCCAATCTATGGGTCAAAACAACCCAATCATCGCTGGGTCAAAACAACCCAATCATCGCTGGGTCAAAACAACCCATTCGCTGGGTTAAAACAACCCAATCTATGGGTCAAAACAACCCAATCGCTGGGTTAAAACAACCCAATCTATGGGTCAAAACAATCCAATCCCTGGGTTAAAACAACCCAATCAGCTCTGGGTTAAAACAACCCAATCAGCGCTGGGTTAAAACAACCCAATCGCTGAGTCAAAACAACCCTATCATCGCTGGGTCAAAACAACCCAATCTATGGGTCAAAACAACCCAATCGCTGGGTTAAAACAACCCAATCATTGCTGGGTCAAAACAACCCAATCATCACTGGGTTAAAACAACCCAATCATCGGGTCAAAACAACCCAATCATCGGGTCAAAACAACCCAATCATCGCTGGGTTAAAACAACCCAATCATCACTGGGTTAAAACAACCCAATCATTGCTGGGTTAAAACAACCCAATCATCGGGTCAAAACAACCCAATCATCGGGTCAAAACAACCCAATCATCGCTGGGTTAAAACAACCCAATCATTGCTGGGTTAAAACAACCCAATCATCGCTGGGTTAAAACAACCCAATCATCGCTGGGTTAAAACAACCCAATCATTGCCGGGTTAAAACAACCCAATCATCACTGGGTTAAAACAACCCAATAATCGGGTCAAAACAACCCAATCATCGCTGGGTCAAAACAACCCAATCATCACTGGGTCAAAACAACCCAATCATCACTGGGTCAAAACAACCCAATCGCTGGGTCAAAACAACCCAATCATCACTGGGTCAAAACAACCCAATCGCTGGGTTAAAACAACCCAATCTATGGGTCAAAACAACCCAATCGCTGGGTTAAAACAACCCAATCTATGGGTCAAAACAACCCAATCATCGCTGGGTTAAAACAACCCAATCTATGGGTCAAAACAACCCAATCGCTGGGTTAAAACAACCCAATCTATGGGTCAAAACAAACCAATCATCGCTGGGTCAAAACAACCCAATCATCGCTGGGTCAAAACAACCCATTCGCTGGGTTAAAACAACCCAATCTATGGGTCAAAACAACCCAATCGCTGGGTTAAAACAACCCAATCTATGGGTCAAAACAACCCTATCATCGCTGGGTCAAAACAACCCAATCTATGGGTCAAAACAACCCAATCATTGCTGGGTCAAAACAACCCAATCATCACTGGGTTAAAACAACCCAATCATCGGGTCAAAACAACCCAATCATCGCTGGGTGAAAACAACCCAATCATCGCTGGGTTAAAACAACCCAATCATTGCCGGGTTAAAACAACCCAATCATCGCTGGGTGAAAACAACCCAATCATCGCTGGGTTAAAACAACCCAATCATTGCCGGGTTAAAACAACCCAATCATCGGGTTAAAACAACCCAATCATCGCTGGGTGAAAACAACCCAATCATCGCTGGGTTAAAACAACCCAATCATTGCCGGGTTAAAACAACCCAATCATCGGGTTAAAACAACCCAATCATCGCTGGGTGAAAACAACCCAATCATCGCTGGGTTAAAACAACCCAATCATTGCCGGGTCAAAACAACCCAATCATCGCTGGGTTAAAACAACCCAATCATTGCCGGGTTAACACTCTCGGGTCGGCGGTCACGCCGGCGTGATCACCGCGTTTTTTTTCTAACCAGTGTGAAAGAGACTCAAAATACTCTGTCAATGTTGCACATACAATTAAGAGTTATACACCATTTTAATCTGTGGAATATCTTCTTTTATTTGTGTACACTCAGAGTAACAACAAAATGTTGTGCTTTTTGTAAAATAAAGAAAACTAACATGATGCGTGATCTCTCGTCTCCCTCTGAACGAAGTCCAATCTGATAGTTCTCAGAAAATGAACTGTAACTTAGTGAATACTAATGACAAAAAAAATAGACTTATGTCTAAAAAAACGTTGAAATGTCAGGTTTTAAATCGTGTAAGTCAAATCGAAAACAAACCTTCTGTGTTTATGTAATCTGTATGAAAAGAGAGCCATGTCAGAAATCCGTGATTCAGCTCAATACCATTATTTTAAATTGTAGTAATATTTCACAGTATTGCTATTTTTTCTGTATGTTTGATTTACACCATGATGAGATTTGAGACATGATCAGCAGAGGGTTTTTTCACAGCCTACCTGACTGAAAGAGCTCATTATTTATGCAGCTCATTAGAGCTCTTATGGAATTCTTTTGTCTTCTCAGGTGAGAATCACCCATTATACATGAGGATTCCCGCCTCCACGCATACTGTGTTTCTTGACCAAAGATGTTTTAGAAAATTTAAATCTCTCTATTGTTTTATATGAACAAGTAGGCAGCATAATTTTTACCTCATTTTGAAGCAAAAACTCTAGTCTACAACCTCAAATACCCAGAAGTCTTGTGAACAAAGATTTAATATATATTTTTTGGCCTTATTTCAGTGACTTAAGGTTTCTGTTTTTTCAATAACCACGCATAAACGTTATTCCTTCAAAAACACAAACATGTACATACATGTTCCTCACATATTATTGTAGCCTAGTTTGTGCTGAATACAGTGTAATGACACTTTTTCCATTAATATGTTTATGAACAACTGAAAAAAGCACAAATGTCAGGGCATGTCAAAACTTCTCCAAGGCCCCAAAAATCCTCAGACCCCTGAGGGTTAAAACAACCCAATCGCTGGGTTAAAACAACCCAATCATCGCTGGGTCAAAACAACCCAATCATTGCCGGGTTAAAACAACCCAATCATTGCCGGGTTAAAACAACCCAATCGCTGGGTTAAAACAACCCAATCATTGCCGGGTTAAAACAACCCAATCATCGCTGGGCCAAAACAACCCAATCATCGCTGGGTTAAAACAACCCAATCATTGCTGGGTTAAAACAACCCAATCATCGCTGGGCCAAAACTACCCAATCATCGCTGGGTTAAAACAACCCAATCATTGCCGGGTTAAAACAACCCAATCATTGCTGGGTTAAAACAACCCAATCGCTGGGTCAAAACAACCCAATCATTGCCGGGTTAAAACAACCCAATCATTGCTGGGTTAAAACAACCCAATCATCGGGTCAAAACAACCCAATCATTGCCGGGTTAAAACAACCCAATTGCTGGGTTAAAACAACCCATTCATTGCCGGGCTAAAACAACCCAATCATCGCTGGGTCAAAACAACCCAATCATCGCTGGGTCAAAACAACCCATTCGCTGGGTTAAAACAACCCAATCTATGGGTCAAAACAACCCTATCATCGCTGGGTCAAAACAACCCAATCTATGGGTCAAAACAACCCAATCATTGCTGGGTCAAAACAACCCAATCATCACTGGGTTAAAACAACCCAATCATCGGGTCAAAACAACCCAATCATCGGGTCAAAACAACCCAATCATCGCTGGGTGAAAACAACCCAATCATCGCTGGGTGAAAACAACCCAATCATCGCTGGGTTAAAACAACCCAATCATCGCCGGGTGAAAACAACCCAATCATTGCCGGGTTAAAACAACCCAATAATCGGGTCAAAACAACCCAATCATCGCTGGGTGAAAACAACCCAATCATCGCCGGGTGAAAACAACCCAATCATTGCCGGGTTAAAACAACCCAATAATCGGGTCAAAACAACCCAATCATCGCTGGGTGAAAACAACCCAATCATCGCTGGGTTAAAACAACCCAATCATCGCTGGGTTAAAACAACCCAATCATCGCCGGGTGAAAACAACCCAATCATTGCCGGGTTAAAACAACCCAATCATCGGGTCAAAACAACCCAATCATCGCTGGGTGAAAACAACCCAATCATCGCTGGGTTAAAACAACCCAATCATTGCCGGGTTAACACTCTCGGGTCGGCGGTCACGCCGGCGTGATCACCGCGTTTTTTTTCTAACCAGTGTGAAAGAGACTCAAAATACTCTGTCAATGTTGCACATACAATTAAGAGTTATACACCATTTTAATCTGTGGAATATCTTCTTTTATTTGTGTACACTCAGAGTAACAACAAAATGTTGTGCTTTTTGTAAAATAAAGAAAACTAACATGATGCGTGATCTCTCGTCTCCCTCTGAACGAAGTCCAATCTGATAGTTCTCAGAAAATGAACTGTAACTTAGTGAATACTAATCACAAAAAAATTATACTTATGTCTAAAAAAACGTTGAAATGTCAGGTTTTAAATCGTGTAAGTCAAATCGAAAACAAACCTTCTGTGTTTATGTAATCTGTATGAAAAGAGAGCCATGTCAGAAGTCCGTGATTCAGCTCATTATCCGTTAATGCGGCCACGCCCACGGAGCCAGCGCTATTCAGACGCAAATTCAGAGGCAATGCATGCATTCATCGTCTCAATCGTGTATTTATTGTCTTGAAAAGTGTTTTGAATAGCCATAGTTAGCGATCTCTGGCCTCTGTTAGTTCAGTTATTTCCTGGATTGCCTATTCTTCTTTAGTGCTCAGGCATTTGTGGACTAAAAGTGCACAGAGCGCCCTCCGGCTGCAAGTATGAATTCAAAACACAGTATCCAGCGTTCATAGTGATGAGAATAAATATAGAATAAATATTACTCCTCTGTATAGAAAATTGACATAAACATATAAGAATCCATCAATATTTCTCCAAATGTGCATGCTTTTAACCTAAAAGCCTATATGAAATGCCATAGAGGTAACATAATTGTTCAGACACTTTGCATCACAGAAATACATTATATTTTAAAGAATATAATGTAATACCATTATTTTAAATTGTAGTAATATTTCACAGTATTGCTATTTTTTCTGTATGTTTGATTTACACCATGATGAGATTTGAGACATGATCAGCAGAGGGTTTTTTCACAGCCTACCTGACTGAAAGAGCTCATTATTTATGCAGCTCATCATTAGAGCTCTTATGGAATTCTTTTGTCTTCTCAGGTGAGAATCACCCATCACACTTCCGGTGTGAGAGGACGCTGGCGCGTTGTGGTTGCCGCTTCTCTACCAGAAATAGAAATTGACATAGAAATAGACTTTGTCAAACAAACGATTGCACGATTAGCTGTTTTTATTGTTTTTATTGTTTGGACTGAAATGGCGACTATGATTTACTGAACCTTGTGCGATCAGATCTGACTCCCAACTCACCTGGATTAACCTGTTGGCAACATGCTGTTTCAATGTTTTTCAGTTATATTTTTTATTGTAATTTTAATTGGAGCTTACGGCAAGAAATATCTCGAACACCTGGACTTTACTATGGTAAAATACCTTCCAGCTGAACTGTTAAACTTTCAGCACTGTCTACCTCCTTCTACCTGTGTTTTGCAAACGTTGCGATCACTGCATCTTCTCCGCCGACCCAAATATGTTCATCGGGGATCCCGCCGGAGTCTTCATACAGGTGGTACTGGAGTAAATGCAGTTTGGTCGGAGAGGCGCTTGGATCGCCGTCACAAAACGGCCTGTGGAGTTTGTTCCGCTAATCTCTTCTATCCTCATAAATCTACTGCCCTGAATGGAGGTGTCCGTCTTGAGGAAATCAGGTTTGCGCACTTGAACACTCGCTCTATAAACAATAAATCGGCTTCTATCTGTGACATTATTGTGGACAAGAATTTGGATTTTCTTTGTCTCTGTGAAACATGGCATCAGCCAAATGACTATTTGAATCTCAATATGTGTGTCTTACCAGGCTATACTTATATTGATCAACCACGAATTACTGGTAAAGGTGGCGGTCTTGCTGTTATTTATAGATCTGATGTCTCTGTCACTGAAGTTACATTGCCTTGTTTTTCTTCATTTGAATGTTTGGCATTCAAATTGAATTCATCAATTCTTGTCTTAAATATCTACCGCCCTCCGAAACGCAACCCTGCATTTTTCTCGGAACTTAGTGAGCTTTTGACACTTGTCAGTGCAAATTGTTCAGCTATTGTTCTAACTGGTGATTTTAATATTCATATGGACAATCAAAATTGTAATAATACTGTTTGTTTTATGGAAACATTAGAGTGTTTTAATTTCACTCAATATGTCAACTTTCCAACACATAAGTATGGTCATATATTAGATCTGGTTTGTGCTACAGGTGTGACTATTGACCAGCTTGAGTGTACTGATGTATCATGTATAAGTGATCACAAACTTATTACTTTTACTGTGTTTCCTCCTTCTCCGCAAAAAACCAAGGAGCATGTAATCTGCTTTAGAAAAATTAGAGACATTGACCTAGATGCTTTTATACATACTATTGGTGAACTACCAGTTGTGACTTGCATTGACCAATATAATGCTGTCTTCTCATCTATTCTGGATGAGTTTGCCCCTGTGAAGAAACGTGTTGTCTCTTTTAAGAGGCCTTCTCCATGGTATACGCCTGAGCTACGTAAGCTTAAGGCAGCTGGGAGGCAGTTGGAGCGACAGTATAGGAAATCTAGCTTAACAGTTCACAAGCTTATGTATGATCAGCATCAGATGGAATATCACAACTCTCTAAAAATTACAAAAATGGAGTTTTATTCAACAATCATTAGTAGTGGGGCTTCTAATCCACGAGTATTGTTTAATACAATTAATAATCTAACCCAACCAATTACTAGGGTTAATCACCTCTCCACAGAGCAATGCAATGATTTTCTTAAGTATTTCTTGTGTAAAATTGAGAACATTTATAATACTATTGCATCTGTCTCTACTTCAGCTGAGCTATTAGATCTGCATCCTCTTATTTCCCCTCCTTTGCTTTCAAGTTTTACTGCTGTTAGTCCTGACATTATTTCAAAATTGGTTTTGTCAATGAATTCTTCATTTTCCTTACTTGATCCGCTTCCAACTACAGTTTTGAAAAAATGCTTGCCAGCTATTGTTCCTCATATTAATGTGATTGTTAACACTTCACTTACTTTAGGGATTGTTCCCCCAGCACTTAAAGTAGCAGCAGTCAAACCAGTTCTTAAAAAATCTGGGAGTGATACTACCGATATGTCTAATTATAGGCCTATCTCAAACTTGCCATTTGTTGCCAAGGTTCTTGAACGGGTGGTAGTTGGTCAGCTACAAAATCATTTCTCTGCGAATAGATTACTAGAACCTTTTCAGTCAGGGTTTAGGGCTGGACATAGTACGGAGACTGCCCTTTTGAGAGTAATGAATGATCTCCTGGTTGCAGCAGACTCTGGGGCTTGTGGCATTTTGGTCCTATTAGATCTCAGTGCGGCATTCGATACCATCTGCCACGCTATACTGCTGGACAGATTACATAAGTGGATTGGTCTCTCTGGTTTGGCTTTAAAGTGGTTTGAATCATATCTTTCAGAACGTACTCAATTTGTTTATTCTGGTATAAACAGATCTCAGACTGTTCCATTGCGGCAGGGCGTCCCTCAGGGGTCGGTACTGGGTCCTACTCTTTTTAGCATCTATATGTTGCCTCTTGGGCAGATTATTCAAAAGTATGGACTGGGCTATCATTGCTATGCAGATGATACCCAGATTTACATTAGCACTCAACCTGATGTTACATCAGCACTTTCAATTTTAACTGATTGCCTACTGGAAATACAGGTCTGGATGAAACAGAACTTCCTACAGTTAAACTGCGCAAAAACTGAAGTTCTTTTGGTTGGCACTCCAACTGCTGTAAATAGATGCAATAATCTTAAACTTACAGTACATGATTGCCAGATTCTCCCTTCTGTACAGGTGCGGAACTTAGGTGTGAGTTTTGATGCGCAGCTGACCTTTAACACCCATTTTAAGAATGTTTCTAAAGTAGCTTTTTATCATCTTCGGAATATTGCACGTATAAGACCTTTTCTTTCTATGTCTGATGCAGAAAGGCTTATTCACGCCTTTATAACTTCCAGACTTGATTATTGCAATTCTCTTTTTGCAGGGTTACCTGCAAGTACTATTAAGAGACTGCAATATGTGCAAAATTCAGCTGCTCGTGTTTTAACTTACACATCATCCCGCAGTCATATTACTCCTGTGCTTTCTAAATTACACTGGTTACCAGTTGAGTCACATATTGATTTTAAAGTTCTTATCTTAACTTATAAAGCAGTACATGGAATGGCCCCCGATTACATTTGTAATCTGGTGACAGTGCCCACGCCATCTCGGTCTCTCCGCTCCGCTGGTTCTCTTACTCTGTACCAGCCTCGTTGTAAACTCAAAACTATGGGTGGGAGGTCTTTCTCTTGTATTGCTCCCAGGTTGTGGAATTCTCTGCCTTTTCCTATTAGGAATGCTCCGTCTTTTGATTGTTTTAAGAATTTACTTAAAACATATCTTTTTACTGAAGCTTTTAAGTAATAATTTTACAGTATTTTTTTTTTTTTTTTTTTTTTTTTGTTATGATTGTGTTTGTTATTGTTTCTTATTGTAGCGCCTTGAGTGTAAGAAAGGCGCAATATAAATAAAATGTATTATTATTATTATTATTCACGCCTCCACGCATACTGTGTTTCTTGACCAAAGATGTTTTAGAAAATTTAAATCTCTCTATTGTTTTATATGAACAAGTAGGCAGCATAATTTTTACCTCATTTTGAAGCAAAAACTCTAGTCTACAACCTCAAATACCCAGAAGTCTTGTGAACAAAGATTTAATATATATTTTTTGGCCTTATTTCAGTGACTTAAGGTTTTTGTTTTTTCAATAACCACGCATAAACGTTATTCCTTCAAAAACACAAACATGTACATACATGTTCCTCACATATTATTGTAGCCTAGTTTGTGCTGAATACAGTGTAATGACACTTTTTCCATTAATCTGTTTATGAACAACTGAAAAAAGCACAAATGTCAGGGCATGTCAAAACTTCTCCAAGGCCCCAAAAATCCTCAGACCCCTGAGGGTTAAAACAACCCAATCGCTGGGTTAAAACAACCCAATCATCGCTGGGCCAAAACAACCCAATCATTGCCGGGTTAAAACAACCCAATCATTGCCGGGTTAAAACAACCCAATCATTGCCGGGTTAAAACAACCCAATCATCGCTGGGCCAAAACAACCCAATCATCGCTGGGTTAAAACAACCCAATCATTGCTGGGTTAAAACAACCCAATCATCGCTGGGCCAAAACAACCCAATCATCGCTGGGTTAAAACAACCCAATCATCGCTGGGCCAAAACAACCCAATCATTGCCGGGTTAAAACAACCCAATCATTGCTGGGTTAAAACAACCCAATCGCTGGGTCAAAACAACCCAATCATTGCCGGGTTAAAACAACCCAATCATTGCTGGGTTAAAACAACCCAATCATCGGGTCAAAACAACCCAATCATTGCCGGGTTAAAACAACCCAATCGCTGGGTTAAAACAACCCGTTCATTGCCGGGCTAAAACAACCCAATCATCGCTGGGTTAAAACAACCCAATCATTGCTGGGTTAAAACAACCCAATCAACACTGGGTCAAAACAACCCAATCGCTGGGTTAAAATAACCCAATCATCGCTGTGTTAAAACAACCCATTCATTGCCGGGTTAAAACAACCCAATCATCGCTGGGTTAAAACAACCCAATCATTGCTGGGTTAAAACAACCCAATCATTGCTGGGTTAAAACAACCCAATCATCGCTGGGTTAAAACAACCCAATCATTGCTGGGTTAAAACAACCCAATCATTGCTGGGTTAAAACAACCCAGTCATCGCTGGGTTAAAACAACCCAATCATTGCTGGGTTAAAACAACCCAATCATTGCCGGGTTAAAACAACCCAATCGCTGGGTTAAAACAACCCATTCATTGCCGGGTTAAAACAACCCAATCAACACTGGGTCAAAACAACCCAATCGCTGGGTTAAAATAACCCAATCATCGCTGGGTCAAAACAACCCAATCGTTGGGTTTGTCCATTTTCAACCCAACTTGGGTTGTTTTTAACCCAGCATTTTTATTGATTTTATTGATTGTGTATTAATCAATTTTAAGCCAATAGTTTTGCGTCCAAACCTCATAAGATCTGTGTCATTACCATGATTATTAAATAAAACAGTGTGCCGTCAGAAATAAAGCACAGTGTAATAACTGATGGCATAAAGCAGCAGCAGGTCACAGCACATGGACAAAGATGAGAAGATTCGGTTGTGTTTTGAACTTCTTGGAAGTATTATTTTTCCTCATACATGGTTTCAAGGCACAAACAAATTGTGCCTCTTCGAGTGCAGCTGCGGCTCTCGGCCTTCACCGCTTCTGATGAAAGCCCAGGTGTAGCGGAGCAGAGAGAGAGAGCAGGGGAAAACCGCAGGAATCCGAGTCTGTGTTTGCCCATTAGCACGGCAGCGCAGGTTTGCTGTCTGATCGGCAGAGCCAGCGGGTCATCATGATGCACAGAGCACTGTCTGTTCCCCGAGCCTGACGGGCTCTCTGGGTCTGACCGGCTCCCTGGAGCCACACAAACAAGAAAGCAGGTCTGTCTCTCTCCACACCGCTGCTGCACCTATAACATTTTGTCTTTTCTTCGCTACAGGGAGCCTTTTTGTATTTCGCAAACACTTCTGCAGCTGCTTTCTCCAGAGCCGCAGGAATCTGAAGACTTCAAGGCTGTGAGACAGGGATTTTTCTCCCCTCAGTAGTAACAGGTTGTTTTGTTGCTTATAAAGATCTTTTGGTGTTCACTGGGCTTTCCTTGTGGGATGTTTGCTGCACATGGTGTGTGAGTGCGAGTGGAATGATTGCAGAACCATCAAAAAGAAGCTATCATCAGAGACCAAACAGTAATCATATAGGCCTATATATATATATATATATATACAGACACACCAAACATATGTTTTGTTGCTCTAATAATCCACTAAATAACATGAAACTAAAAAATCTTGTGTTACAACAACCCAAGTTGTTAAAATGAACCCAAAATGAACCCAAATACTTATAAAAACACAAATATTTTTAAACAATAGTTGAGTTAAATAAAACTACCCAGCAGGTTGGGCAAAACATTTAACCCAACCAGTGGGTTAAAAAAAACCAATCGCTGGGTTAAAACAACCATTAGCTGTGTTAAAAAAGACCCAATCGCTGGGTTAAAACGACCCAATCGCTGGGTTAAAATAACCGTTCACTGTGTTAAAAGACCCAATCGCTGGGTTAAAACGACCCAATCGCTGGGTTAAAATAACCGTTCACTGTGTTAAAAGACCCAATCGCTGGGTTCTCTTTGCCCCGCCCTCAAACACTGTAGTTGTGTCTGAGACTGGAAGAGTTTGGTTCGTGTTGTTCATGTCGAGAAGATGCTGTTTTCTCCACTTTGATGAGATTGATACGGTAAAACCGACGCCATCGTTACTGTTCGTATCACTGTGAATCAAGCACCTGTATTTCTGCCAATTAACGTTTTACACTAAGAAACATATAGGATTAAAATTATTTAAAGTCTCCAGGCACATCAGTCTTCTAGAAAAATGCAAACTGGTGTCAATATAAAGTTCAAAACCACTGACGCTGTTAAAATGATTAAGACAAAGAGCAAAGCAAAAAATGTAATGCACCTTCAATCATTTATTTAATCTAACAGTGCTTTCAAACACTTACATTAATACAGATATAAATGAAGAATTGTGTACTAAACACAAGTGTACTGGTTTTCCCAGCTTTGCTACAAGTTCTTAAATTACCTCTAATGCACTTGGAAATCAATGAATGCAGTGAGATTGGCAATTGGTTTAGAGCATTATCTCCAGACACTGGGAATAAATAATAATAAAACCTTTCATAGGGAAAGTCAGGACTGTGGAAACAGCTCCAACAATGGCTGGCTGTTTTCTGCTTTGGTGCAGAGACACACATGACTGATTTTTTTCTGCATTGGTCTTTGCCTCTACAAATCTGTTCTTGGAGCACACCACCAGAATCAACAAGATGGATGTAGGCGCTGAAAGTAAGGCTGGACACCCATGATAAGAAGCCCGTGGCTCAGAAAGAAGCAAAAAGAGATGCTGGCCGAAAGCCTGGACCAGCGGCTGGAGCTCATGCACCCACTTGCTCAAGAAATCAGGATCATACACAAAAGACAAAGAGCCAAATCAGAGCTACTACAGACGTACTGTTTCAAAGAATGCTCTTTTACATGCAATGAAAAAGCACTAAAGATTGTCTTTTTTGCTCTTGTGCACTTTCAAAATTGCGTTGCATTTGATTTAAAAAAGCATTAGTTCTTCTGTGTTGTATTATTCCAAATTTGAATGTGCACAAGTAGGAATAACAACCTCCCAACATAAAGGCTGTTCCAAAACATATAGGCCGGATTATTGCCTTCCCTTGGTCAAATGTTACACTATCACATGCATGCTTTGAGGAGAATGCAGTCCCAAAATGTACTGGGTAAAAATCCATCCAACATGGTGATAAATCATTTGCGATGTTCCACATTTGGATAGAAGTGCCTACTAATGTAAAATCTAAAGAGTGGAGAAAAATGCTGCATAAACATACATATTCATTTAGTACTGAAAAGCATTGATAAAAATTGTAAATAAACAAATAGTGTTTTTCAACACACTAAAAAAAATCTTGGGATTTTGTGTTACCCAGATCCTGGGTCAGACGTAACAACCCGGTGTTTGGGTAGTTTTTGTGTTACCCAGATCCTGGGTCAGACGTAACAACCCGGTGTTTGGGTAGTTTTTGTGTTACCCAGATCCTGGGTCAGACGTAACAACCCGGTGTTTGGGTAGTTTTTGTGTTACCCAGATCCTGGGTCAGACGTAACAACCCGGTGTTTGGGTAGTTTTTGTGTTACCCAGATCCTGGGTCAGACGTAACAACCCGGTGTTTGGGTAGTTTTTGTGTTACCCAGATCCTGGGTCAGACGTAACAACCCGGTGTTTGGGTAGTTTTTGTGTTACCCAGATCCTGGGTCAGACGTAACAACCCGGTGTTTGGGTGGTTTTTGTGTTACCCAGATCCTGGGTCAGATGTAACAACCCAGTGTTTGGGTGGTTTTTGTGTTACCCAGCTCCTGGGTCAGACGTAACAACCCGGTGTTTGGGTGGTTTTTGTGTTACCCAGCTCCTGGGTCAGACGTAACAACCCGGTGTTTGGGTGGTTTTTGTGTTACCCAGCTCCTGGGTCAGACGTAACAACCCGGTGTTTGGGTGGTTTTTGTGTTACACGGCTCCTGGGTCAGACGTAACAACCCGGTGTTTGGGTAGTTTTTGTGCTACCCAGCTCCTGGGTCAGACGTAACAACCCGGTGTTTGGGTGGTTTTTGTGTTACCCGGCTCCTGGGTCAGACGTAACAACCCAGTGTTTGGGTAGTTTTTGTGTTACCCGGCTCCTGGGTCAGACGTAACAACCCAGTGTTTGGGTAGTTTTTGTGTTACCCGGCTCCTGGGTCAGACGTAACAACCCAGTGTTTGGGTAGTTTTTGTGTTACCCGGCTCCTGGGTCAGACGTAACAACCCAGTGTTTGGGTGGTTTTTGTGTTACCCAGCTCCTGGGTCAGACGTAACAACCCAGTGTTTGGGTGGTTTTTGTGTTACCCAGCTCCTGGGTCAGATGTAACAACCCAGTGTTTGGGTGGTTTTTGTGTTACCCAGATCCTGGGTCAGACGTAACAACCCGCGTTTGGATAGTTTTTGTGTTACCCAGCTCCTGGGTCAGATGTAACAACCCAGTGTTTGGGTGGTTTTTGTGTTACCCGGCTCCTGGGTCAGACGTAACAACCCGGTGTTTGGGTGGTTTTTGTGTTACCCGGCTCCTGGGTCAGACGTAACAACACAGTGTTTGGGTAGTTTTTGTGTTACCCAGCTCCTGGGTCAGACGTAACAACCCGGTGTTTGGGTAGTTTTTGTGTTACCCAGCTCCTGGGTCAGACGTAACAATCCAGTGTTTGGGTGGTTTTTGTGTTACCCGGCTCCTGGGTCAGACGTAACAACACAGTGTTTGGGTAGTTTTTGTGTTACCCAGCTCCTGGGTCAGATGTAACAACCCGGTGTTTGGGTAGTTTTTGTGTTACCCAGCTCCTGGGTCAGACGTAACAACCCGGTGTTTGGGTGGTTTTTGTGTTACCCGGCTCCTGGGTCAGACGTAACAACCCGGTGTTTGGGTAGTTTTTGTGCTACCCAGCTCCTGGGTCAGACGTAACAACCCGGTGTTTGGGTGGTTTTTGTGTTACCCGGCTCCTGGGTCAGACGTAACAACCCGGTGTTTGGGTAGTTTTTGTGTTACCCGGCTCCTGGGTCAGACGTAACAACCCGGTGTTTGGGTGGTTTTTGTGTTACCCGGCTCCTGGGTCAGACGTAACAACCCGGTGTTTGGGTGGTTTTTGTGTTACCCGGCTCCTGGGTCAGACGTAACAACCCAGTGTTTGGGTAGTTTTTGTGTTACCCAGCTCCTGGGTCAGACGTAACAACCCGGTGTTTGGGTGGTTTTTGTGTTACCCGGCTCCTGGGTCAGACGTAACAACCCAGTGTTTGGGTAGTTTTTGTGTTACCCAGCTCCTGGGTCAGACGTAACAACCCGGTGTTTGGGTGGTTTTTGTGTTACCCGGCTCCTGGGTCAGACGTAACAACCCGGTGTTTGGGTGGTTTTTGTGTTACCCAGATCCTGGGTCAGACGTAACAACCCGGTGTTTGGGTGGTTTTTGTGTTACCCAGATCCTGGGTCAGACGTAACAACCCGGTGTTTGGGTGGTTTTTGTGTTACCCGGCTCCTGGGTCAGACGTAACAACCCAGTGTTTGGGTGGTTTTTGTGTTACCCAGCTCCTGGGTCAGACGTAACAACCCGGTGTTTGGGTAGTTTTTGTGTTACCCAGCTCCTGGGTCAGACATAACAACCCGGTGTTTGGGTGGTTTTTGTGTTACCCGGCTCCTGGGTCAGACGTAACAACCCGGTGTTTGGGTAGTTTTTGTGCTACCCAGCTCCTGGGTCAGACGTAACAACCCGGTGTTTGGGTGGTTTTTGTGTTACCCGGCTCCTGGGTCAGACGTAACAACCCAGTGTTTGGGTAGTTTTTGTGTTACCCGGCTCCTGGGTCAGACGTAACAACCCAGTGTTTGGGTAGTTTTTGTGTTACCCAGCTCCTGGGTCAGACGTAACAACCCAGTGTTTGGGTAGTTTTTGTGTTACCCGGCTCCTGGGTCAGACGTAACAACCCAGTGTTTAAGTGGTTTTTGTGTTACCCAGCTCCTGGGTCAGACGTAACAACCCGGTGTTTGGGTGGTTTTTGTGTTACCCGGCTCCTGGGTCAGACGTAACAACCCGGTGTTTGGGTAGTTTTTGTGTTACCCAGCTCCTGGGTCAGATGTAACAACCCAGTGTTTGGGTGGTTTTTGTGTTACCCAGCTCCTGGGTCAGACGTAACAACCCAGTGTTTGGGTGGTTTTTGTGTTACCCAGATCCTGGGTCAGACGTAACAACCCGCGTTTGGATAGTTTTTGTGTTACCCAGCTCCTGGGTCAGATGTAACAACCCAGTGTTTGGGTGGTTTTTGTGTTACCCGGCTCCTGGGTCAGACGTAACAACCCAGTGTTTGGGTGGTTTTTGTGTTACCCGGCTCCTGGGTCAGACGTAACAACACAGTGTTTGGGTAGTTTTTGTGTTACCCAGCTCCTGGGTCAGACGTAACAACCCGGTGTTTGGGTAGTTTTTGTGTTACCCAGCTCCTGGGTCAGACGTAACAACCCGGTGTTTGGGTGGTTTTTGTGTTACCCGGCTCCTGGGTCAGACGTAACAACCCAGTGTTTGGGTAGTTTTTGTGTTACCCAGCTCCTGGGTCAGATGTAACAACCCAGTGTTTGGGTGGTTTTTGTGTTACCCGGCTCCTGGGTCAGACGTAACAACCCGGTGTTTGGGTAGTTTTTGTGTTACCCAGCTCCTGGGTCAGACGTAACAACCCGGTGTTTGGGTGGTTTTTGTGTTACCCGGCTCCAGGGTCAGACGTAACAACCCAGTGTTTGGGTAGTTTTTGTGTTACCCAGCTCCTGGGTCAGATGTAACAACCCAGTGTTTGGGTGGTTTTTGTGTTACCCGGCTCCTGGGTCAGACGTAACAACCCGGTGTTTGGGTGGTTTTTGTGTTACCCGGCTCCTGGGTCAGACGTAACAACACAGTGTTTGGGTAGTTTTTGTGTTACCCAGCTCCTGGGTCAGACGTAACAACCCGGTGTTTGGGTAGTTTTTGTGTTACCCAGCTCCTGGGTCAGACGTAACAACCCGGTGTTTGGGTGGTTTTTGTGTTACCCGGCTCCTGGGTCAGACGTAACAACCCGGTGTTTGGGTAGTTTT
Organism: Ancherythroculter nigrocauda; assembly: GCA_036281575.1. Taxonomy (NCBI): domain Eukaryota; kingdom Metazoa; phylum Chordata; class Actinopteri; order Cypriniformes; family Xenocyprididae; genus Ancherythroculter; species Ancherythroculter nigrocauda. The sequence goes on from VTFQ01000006.1 coordinate 47,743,862, forward strand.
TGTGCTACCCAGCTCCTGGGTCAGACGTAACAACCCGGTGTTTGGGTGGTTTTTGTGTTACCCAGATCCTGGGTCAGACGTAACAACCCAGTGTTTGGGTGGTTTTTGTGTTACCCGGCTCCTGGGTCAGACGTAACAACCCAGTGTTTGGGTAGTTTTTGTGTTACCCAGATCCTGGGTCAGACGTAACAACCCGGTGTTTGGGTAGTTTTTGTGTTACCCAGCTCCTGGGTCAGACGTAACAACCCGGTGTTTGGGTGGTTTTTGTGTTACCCAGCTCCTGGGTCAGACGTAACAACCCGGTGTTTGGGTGGTTTTTGTGTTACCCGGCTCCTGGGTCAGACGTAACAACCCAGTGTTTGGGTAGTTTTTGTGTTACCCAGATCCTGGGTCAGACGTAACAACCCGGTGTTTGGGTAGTTTTTGTGTTACCCAGCTCCTGGGTCAGACGTAACAACCCGGTGTTTGGGTGGTTTTTGTGTTACCCAGCTCCTGGGTCAGACGTAACAACCCAGTGTTTGGGTAGATTTTGTGTTACCCAGCTCCTGGGTCAGACGTAACAACCCGGTGTTTGGGTAGTTTTTGTGTTACCCAGCTCCTGGGTCAGACGTAACAATCCAGTGTTTGGGTGGTTTTTGTGTTACCCAGCTCCTGGGTCAGACGTAACAACCTGGTGTTTGGGTGGTTTTTGTGTTACCCGGCTCCTGGGTCAGACGTAACAACCCAGTGTTTGGGTAGTTTTTGTGTTACCCAGATCCTGGGTCAGACGTAACAACCCGGTGTTTGGGTAGTTTTTGTGTTACCCGGCTCCTGGGTCAGACGTAACAACCCGGTGTTTGGGTGGTTTTTGTGTTACCCGGCTCCTGGGTCAGACGTAACAACCCAGTGTTTGGGTAGTTTTTGTGTTACCCAGCTCCTGGGTCAGATGTAACAACCCAGTGTTTGGGTGGTTTTTGTGTTACCCGGCTCCTGGGTCAGACGTAACAACCCGGTGTTTGGGTAGTTTTTGTGTTACCCAGCTCCTGGGTCAGACGTAACAACCCGGTGTTTGGGTGGTTTTTGTGTTACCTGGCTCCAGGGTCAGACGTAACAACCCAGTGTTTGGGTAGTTTTTGTGTTACCCAGCTCCTGGGTCAGATGTAACAACCCAGTGTTTGGGTGGTTTTTGTGTTACCCGGCTCCTGGGTCAGACGTAACAACACAGTGTTTGAGTAGTTTTTGTGTTACCCAGCTCCTGGGTCAGACGTAACAACCCGGTGTTTGGGTAGTTTTTGTGTTACCCAGCTCCTGGGTCAGACGTAACAACCCGGTGTTTGGGTGGTTTTTGTGTTACCCGGCTCCTGGGTCAGACGTAACAACCCGGTGTTTGGGTAGTTTTTGTGCTACCCAGCTCCTGGGTCAGACGTAACAACCCGGTGTTTGGGTGGTTTTTGTGTTACCCGGCTCCTGGGTCAGACGTAACAACCCGGTGTTTGGGTAGTTTTTGTGTTACCCGGCTCCTGGGTCAGACGTAACAACCCGGTGTTTGGGTGGTTTTTGTGTTACCCGGCTCCTGGGTCAGACGTAACAACCCGGTGTTTGGGTGGTTTTTGTGTTACCCGGCTCCTGGGTCAGACGTAACAACCCAGTGTTTGGGTAGTTTTTGTGTTACCCAGCTCCTGGGTCAGACGTAACAACCCGGTGTTTGGGTGGTTTTTGTGTTACCCGGCTCCTGGGTCAGACGTAACAACCCGGTGTTTGGGTGGTTTTTGTGTTACCCAGATCCTGGGTCAGACGTAACAACCCGGTGTTTGGGTGGTTTTTGTGTTACCCAGATCCTGGGTCAGACGTAACAACCCGGTGTTTGGGTGGTTTTTGTGTTACCCGGCTCCTGGGTCAGACGTAACAACCCAGTGTTTGGGTGGTTTTTGTGTTACCCAGATCCTGGGTCAGACGTAACAACCCGGTGTTTGGGTGGTTTTTGTGTTACCCGGCTCCTGGGTCAGACGTAACAACCCAGTGTTTGGGTAGTTTTTGTGTTACCCAGATCCTGGGTCAGACGTAACAACCCGGTGTTTGGGTAGTTTTTGTGTTACCCAGCTCCTGGGTCAGACGTAACAACCCGGTGTTTGGGTGGTTTTTGTGTTACCCAGCTCCTGGGTCAGACGTAACAACCCAGTGTTTGGGTAGATTTTGTGTTACCCAGCTCCTGGGTCAGACGTAACAACCCGGTGTTTGGGTAGTTTTTGTGTTACCCAGCTCCTGGGTCAGACGTAACAATCCAGTGTTTGGGTGGTTTTTGTGTTACCCAGCTCCTGGGTCAGACGTAACAACCCGGTGTTTGGGTGGTTTTTGTGTTACCCGGCTCCTGGGTCAGACGTAACAACACAGTGTTTGGGTAGTTTTTGTGTTACCCAGCTCCTGGGTCAGACGTAACAACCCAGTGTTTGGGTAGTTTTTGTGTTACCCAGCTCCTGGGTCAGATGTAACAACCCAGTGTTTGGGTAGTTTTTGTGTTACCCAGCTCCTGGGTCAGACGTAACAACCCAGTGTTTGGGTAGTTTTGGTGTTAACCAGCTCCTGGGTCAGACATAACAACCCAGGGGTTGAGTTATTTATCACGGGCTTTTTGTGCCCTCTTTAGGAGAGAGCAGTGCAGCTCCGTCAAATTGATGCATCTCTTCAGTAAAATACAGGTTTTTGTATATTTTATTTTATCTAAAAATTTGTTCTTGTTCTATATATCATTTAATTTTATGCAAAGCAACATACAGGGGCGTAATGTGAGTCCCTAAATGAGTGTCGCAACGGTCTTTTCGGGTGATGGAAACACCTGATGCCTTGCATAAAATTTTATGATTTTATTCAAAAAGATACAGAATACAAATACTTAGGATGTTAAAATATGTTCTCAGAATTGTACATTGATTATTTATGAACAGGTTATGGAGTCAGTCACAGCATTTTCCAAATTGGGTTGTTTTTAACCTAGAGCTTTTAGAGTGAAAGATGTAAATAAAGCAAAGATTCATGCAGTACATTATATAAGAAAATAAAAATTTCACATTTAATTCAATTTCTTACCTTTGTGATTATTTGTGCAATTTCTGAGTGAACACCATTGTTTCAGTGCAGTGCTAAATAAAATAGACTTTCTTATATAATCTAACACTTGCTTGTGAATGAACATTGTGAAAGCAGAAGCAAATCAGCCATTAGTGCTCTTCTTCTTTTCTTCTTCTATGCAGGCATAAATGAGTGTCTCCCTCAGCAATGTCAGGTAAGAAAACCTGTCCTACATTCTCTCATTTTCTTTTAATGGCCATAAAGAAGTGGAAGTGCAGAACTGGAGGTGTGTGTCCTCCCTACCAAACCCCCTCCCAGCAAATCTGAGCCACTTTTGAGGGCACTCAAAGGTGCTCCGCGGGGCTCCTTTAATGTCCACGAATCATCAGGAGGTCCTGGATGTGTCACGCTTGTCACCTTCCTTTAAGTGCGTCTGGCAAGCGTGGGTGCTGGATTAATATTATATAGCCTACGGAAAGACTGTCGTATCAGCTCTGAAAGCGTGGTAATCATCGCTGGCCAGTGAAAAGCAGGGCAGATTTCTCATTCCATCCCAAGCAGATAACACCCTTGTTGTCTACATTCAGAGAGAAACTACAAACGCTAGACATATAATATGTAAGGGATCATTTATAGTCACCCAATTATATTCAGTAAATAAAGAACCTTGAGATGACGCATTGATTTTGCTGATAAATAAATGTACATGAACATTGATTTGAGCGAGTAATAGAGTGTTGAATGACAGCCATGTGACGGTTTCACATCTCCAGTCCGAGCAACTTTAGAGTAGTGGTGTTTTGTTCCTGAATGAAGCAAGGAGTGAATGAGTCATTGAATCATTAGGTGTGTTTGACTTGAAGCGGCGCTGTGCAGACCGATCGGTGAATGACATCAGTGGCGCGAGAGCGATTAGAGAGCAGATGCTCCATATGCTTTTCGAAATCACTCTTGCGGTACTTTGATGTCATACACCGATTGGTCTGTGCAGCGCCGCTTCATATCATACACACCTATTAATTCAACTGATTCATTTAAAACACTAATTCATTCAGGGACTGCATGTCTCTATAAATAAGTCATCAAATCATTCACATAACTGATTTGCTCAAAACAGTTCCTGAATGAATCAGTGAATGAATCATTTGAATTAATGATTCAATGACGTATCGATAGAACGTTTCGCTGTTGGACCAGAACACTGGTGTGGAGCAGAGAAAGCATCGATAGTTTGGGCAGTTCTCAATATTATGCAAATATCAAGCGAAAAATGCCCACTGCCTTTCTGGCACGGCCCCTACCTTTCAACACACCCATTATCAGGCACGCCCACTACCCTTCGACACGCCCACTACCTTTCTGGCACACCCCTCAACTTTTGACACACCCCCTACATTTCAACACACCCACTTCCTTTCTGGCATGGCCCCTACCTTTTGACACACCCACTACATTTCTTGCATCCCCCCCAACTTTTCAATACACCTATTATCAGGCTCGCTCCCTACCTTTCGGCACGCCCACTACCTTTCTGGCACACCCCTTAAGTTTTGATACACCCCCTACATTTCAACACACCCACTACCTTTCTGGCACACCCACTACATTTTGACACGCCCACTACCTTTCTGGCACACCCCTTAACTTTTGACACACCCCCTACATTTCAACACACCCACTACCTTTCTGGCATGGCCCCTACCTTTCGGCACACCCACTACATTTTGACACACCCCCTACATTTCAACACACCCACTACCTTTCTGGCACACCCACTACATTTTGACACGCCCACTACCTTTCTGGCACACCCCTTAACTTTTGATACACCCCCTACATTTCAACACACCCACTACCTTTCTGGCACACCCACTACATTTTGACACGCCCACTACCTTTCTGGCACACCCCTTAACTTTTGACACACCCCCTACATTTCAACACACCCACTACCTTTCTGGCATGGCCCCTACCTTTCGGCACACCCACTACATTTTGACACACCCCCTACATTTCAACACACCCACTACCTTTCTGGCACACCCACTACATTTTGACACACCCACTACCTTTCTGGCACACCCCTTAACTTTTGACATGCCCCCTACCTTTCGACACACCTACTACCTTTCCGGCACGGCCCCTACTTTTCAATACACCTATTATCAGGCACGCTTTCTGGCATGTCCCCTACCTTTCGACACACCCACTATGCTCCCTACCTTTCAGGCATGCCTCCCACTTTTCGACACACCCACTACCTTTCAGCCACGCCCCCTACCTTTTAACACACCCATTATCAGGCGCTCTCCATAACTTTGACATGCCCACTAGCTTTCTAACACACCCCCTACCTTTTGACACACCCACTACCTTTCTGGTACACCCCCTACCTTTTGACACGCCCACTATCTTTTGACACACCCACTACCTCTCAGGCATGTCCCCTATCTTTTGGCACAACCATTACATTTTGGCACACCCACTACCTTTCTGACACACCCTTTAACTTTTGACATGCCCCCTACCTTTCGACACACCTTCTACCTTTCCGGCACGGCCCCTACATTTCAACACACCCATTATCAGGCACACTCCCTACGTTTCAGCATGCTCACTACCTTTCTGGCACAGCCCCTACCTTTCGACACGTCCACTATCTTTCAGCACACCCACTACCTTTCAGGCATGTCCCCTACCTTTCAACACACCCACTATGCTCCCTACCTTTCAGGCATGCCTCCCACTTTTCGACACACCCACTACCTTTCAGCCACGCCCCCTACCTTTCAACACACCCATTATCAGGCGCTCTCCATAACTTTGACATGCCCACTACCTTTCTAACACACCCCCTACCTTTCGACACACCCACTACCTTTCTTGCACACCCCTTAACTTTTGACACACCCCCTACATTTCAACACACCCACTACCTTTCTGGCATGGCCCCTACATTTTGACACACCCACTACCTTTCTGACACACCCTTTAACTTTTGACATGCCCCCTACCTTTCGACACACCTACTACCTTTCCAGCACGGCCCCTACATTTCAACACACCCATTATCAGGCACACTCCCTACGTTTCAGCACGCTCACTACCTTTCTGGCACAGCCCCTACCTTTCGACACGTCCACTATCTTTCAGCACACCCACTACCTTTCAGCCACGCCCCCTACCTTTCAACACACCCATTATCAGGCGCTCTCCATAACTTTGACATGCCCACTACCTTTCTAACACACCCCCTACCTTTCGACACACCCACTACCTTTCTGGTACACCCCCTACCTTTTGACACGCCCACTATCTTTCGACACACCCACTACCTCTCAGGCATGTCCCCTACCTTTCAACACACCCACTATTGGGCATGCTCCTGACCATTCAGGCACGCCCCCCACTTTTCAACACACCCACTATCAGGCACACTCCCTACCTTTTGACAGGCCCACTACCTTTCAGACATGCCCCTATCTTTAGACACACCCACTACCTTTCTGACACGCCCCCTACATTTTGACACGCTCAATATGTCTTCAAAGGAGTGAGCAAAGATGAGCATAACCCATGGCCATCGCATATGCAAACTGATATCTAAAGGTTTTTATTTTTCTTCTTTTCACTAACATTATACTTAAATAAAATGCCAAAAATAAAAATAACTTCAAAAGTCCGTAGATATCCATGTCAGGTCATGCTGTTAACATTTTCTATCACAAGTGTATGTGATGAGGCCTGTTTTCCTGTTTATCTGACCATAGAATGCATTATTGAGCAATCAGAATCAAGTATTCTTGAAAGCAGTTTAATAATAGAACATTAAACATCACTTATACTACACTTAATTAAATTCTATTAGCGTATATTACATATACTGTAGGCCTATGTATTATATTATTTTATATTTGCTTCCATGCACTAGTTAGGCTATCAGTGTGGGCGTCAGCATCACAAAACCCATATTTGTCAACAACTCTGACTTTGAATAAGAGGTCATGAACTTGTCAAAAGGAGAAAATCAATGCACTTCTCAAAATATCTTTTAGTGCATAAAAATATAGCTATGCATAAACCTCAACCCCTTTGAGAAACAAATCTCCTGTCTAAGCATAATGCTAAAATGTCTGAACATTTGCTGAAGGCAGTGTGAGTTTGTTCACTTCTGACATGGACATTCTTAGACACTACATGCCAAAGTCAATTTGGTTTCCTGTAGAGCTGCTCATGTTTCCCCACTGAGACGACGCTGGTGTGACTGAAACATGAACCGCTTTCACAGTGATGACGGCTCCTCCTCGTTAGCGTGATCGCGTGAAAACAGCGTCACGGCCGCAGAAAGCTTTGAAATGTGCTTTATACATCATTAAATCTAAATCATTCATGCTGCCTGTGGAACTGCGGAAAAACAATAAATAATGAATAATAAATAAATAAATGAATGAAGACAGAGACTAGACAGCCTTCAAATTATTGAAGTGGATAAGGTTGTTTTTATATTTGAAATATCATATTTTATTTAGGTGACTCTTTCAGCAACAGTAGCACAGAACTCATGTTAGTTTAAGATGATGAGAGAGATTTATGGGTCCATAAGAGTGAAAATGCCTGTGTTTTAATACTGTACATGTTCACTACAAATTATTATCAGCAACACAATTTGAGCGATGAATGAAAATCTGACCATCTGCACATAGATCAACGTCATGCATTTAGTTATAAAGTAGTGCACGATGTGAAATATTTCTGCTTCATTTTACATCATAAATTTGTTTTAAATGTGTCAGAATCCCCCATTTTTTATGTGCAAATTTAAATGGGGGGAAAAACAGCATTTGTTTGAACCTCACATGTTTCTAAACAAAGTGATGTGCTTTTCATTTCAAAAAGTTGACATACACTAAAACCATTTATGAAAAGCTCAGAAGGTGTTTTAAACCTTGCAGAACACACCGTTTAATATCGCAGTGGGTTAATTCATGGATTAGCCAAACGATTACTGTCGTGTTATCTTATTTATTTCATAGCAAACCAAGCCTAAGCTTAATGAGTTATTAATGCCTACGCAGAGGATTTCGAAAAATTAGGTTGCAACTCTGAGACACCAGATGATATTAGTTTCATCCCACTCAGAACTTGTTAATGAACTGGAAGCTGTAGAAGAGTATTTTCCAGTTTGCATTTTATAAATTTAATGTATTTCACTTTTATAAAGTTCATGTAAAACTGAAGATTTCATTTCTGTGCCACTTGCAGTACCAAACAGAATTGCAAAATGAATGACACACTGGTTGGACAAGCTTTACACTTTACAATTTGTTAACATTGATTAATGCATTAACCAACTACTAACTGCACTGCATTTATTAATCTTTCTTAATGCAAGTTAATACATATGTTCATGTTAGCTCACAATGCATTAACTAATGTTAACACATCTAAAAATGTATTAGTAAATGTAGAAATTAACATTCATTAAGATTAATAAATACTGTAGAAGCATTATAACTAATGCAGTTGTTAAGTAAAGTGTTACCTTTAAGTGTATATCATTCAAAAAACATCTTTTGATAGTCCTAAAAACACTCTACATATTCTCAACTAGTGCTAGTTATGTTTATTTGTATATCAAAACACATCCATGTCTGACATTTGTTGGTTACACTGGAGCTTTGAGTCGCTTTGATACCTCATTATAGCTCATATGGACTTTAAGGGCAGATCTGCTGTGACTTTAGCTAGAAAGCGCAGGCCTTACACGAGACCCAGCATACGAGCCGCCCACCAGCGGCACGGCATGATGACCCTGCAGACCTGCCGACAGCCTTGGTAGTTGTAGGGCCACGGCCAGTAGCCCCCATGTGGCTCGCATACTCGCTCGCAATGGGTGTAACTGCGATGACATTCGGTACAGCAGATCCCACGATGGTCCAACATGGGATCGAATACCATGTGTCCCTCCGAACCCTCCTGATTCTGCTGGAGAGAGGAGATGAAAGAGATGGTGAGCATGGAGTTAAGAAGGTGTAACCCCTCCTGTTCGAACCCGGGTACGCTGGCATAGGTGGCGGGTACTCTAACAAGGAAGCTAAAGAAAGCATCAGTCGCTAGAGCAAAGCTGAATTTTCAGCATCATTACTCCAGTCTTCAGTGTCACATGATCCTTCAGAAATCATTCTGATATGATGATTTGCTGCTCAAGAAACATTTATGATTATTACAAGGCATTTCTTACATGATAAGGGTTCTCAGGGTTGTACTCGGGCCGTTCCTCCTCTCTGACTGAACTTGTTGAGTTTCGACGTCTCGCCTGTTGTCGGTTTAATCCACCTGTACTCTGCCGTCTCACCCGCGTCACACTTCTCCTCTTCCTCAGTGCTTCAGAAACAGCCGAGAATGAAGATAAGCAGCATTAAAGAGCGAGATATTGCTAAGCTTTAGATGGTAATGACCTCATGCACAAATTTCATGGTCACCGTGTAACTACATTTAGTGCTTCTGATTTGCATTAAATATCCCCACTGGGCTCAATGTATTTGTATCTGAAAACATGTTTATGTGCTTTGAGTGGCTTGATGAATGACATTACATGGCTTATACAAAACTATTTATTGTACAGTATAGAGATTAATACTTTATCATTACCTTGATCTTTATCATTGCTTTTCATGTTTTGCAGGTTTATTTAATGGAAATATGAAGTACCTCTGGCGTTTGCAGGATGATGCCAGTAAATGGGAAGATCTCCACAGAATCTCAGTATCTCAGGGCTCAGAAAACTGTTGTCCTTCAGTGGTTCTTCAGATGCAATCCAAACCAGAGACGCCACTTCAGATTTTACTGCCACAGTGTCTTCCTCCTATTGGAAATTAAAACAACTTATGATTGAACACTGAAAACTAAAACTTCTACCTCTTCCAGGCTTAAAGGCATGGATTTGTTTTATAAATTTAATATAGTTATGTATAAATTATATATATATATATATATATATATATGCCCCCTACTTTTTAAACACTAACACTAAATGCTTTAAAGAGCTCGAAAGGTAGTGGGCGTGTCGAAAGGTAGGGGGCGTGCTAAAAGGTAGGGGGTGTGCTGAAAGGTAGTGGGTGTGTCTGAAAGGTAGTGGGTGTGTCTGAAAGGTAGTGGGTGTGGTAAAAGGTACTGGGCATGTCTGAAAAGTAGTGGGCGTGCCGGAAGGTAGTGGGCATGTCTGAAAGGTAGTGGGCATGTCTGAAAGGTACTGGGCATGTCTGAAAGGTAGTGGGCATGTCTGAAAGGTACTGGGCATGTCTGAAAGGTAGTGGGCATGCCGGAAGGTAGTGGGCGTGTCTGGAAGGTAGTGGGCGTGCTGAAAAGTTAGGGGTGTGCTGAAAGATAGTGGGCGTGCTAAAAGGTAGTGGGCGTGTCAAAAGGTAGGGGGCGTGCTAAAAGGTAGGGGGTGTGCTGAAAGGTAGTGGGTGTGTCTGAAAGGTAGTGGGTGTGGTAAAAGGTACTGGGCATGTCTGAAAAGTAGTGGGCGTGCCGGAAGGTAGTGGGCGTGTCTGAAAGGTAGTGGGCATGTCTGAAAGGTACTGGGCATGTCTGAAAGGTAGTGGGCATGTCTGAAAGGTACTGGGCATGTCTGAAAGGTAGTGGGCATGCCGGAAGGTAGTGGGCGTGTCTGGAAGGTAGTGGGCGTGCTGAAAAGTTAGGGGTGTGCTGAAAGATAGTGGGCGTGCTAAAAGGTAGTGGGCGTGTCAAAAGGTAGGGGGCGTGCTAAAAGGTAGGGGGTGTGCTGAAAGGTAGTGGGTGTGTCTGAAAGGTAGTGGGTGTGGTAAAAGGTACTGGGCATGTCTGAAAAGTAGTGGGCGTGCCGGAAGGTAGTGGGCGTGTCTGAAAGGTAGTGGGCATGTCTGAAAGGTACTGGGCATGTCTGAAAGGTAGTGGGCATGTCTGAAAGGTACTGGGCATGTCTGAAAGGTAGTGGGCATGCCGGAAGGTAGTGGGCGTGTCTGGAAGGTAGTGGGCGTGCTGAAAAGTTAGGGGTGTGCTGAAAGATAGTGGGCGTGCTAAAAGGTAGTGGGCGTGTCAAAAGGTAGGGGGCGTGCTAAAAGGTAGGGGGTGTGCTGAAAGGTAGTGGGTGTGTCTGAAAGGTAGTGGGTGTGGTAAAAGGTACTGGGCATGTCTGAAAAGTAGTGGGCGTGCCGGAAGGTAGTGGGCGTGTCTGAAAGGTAGTGGGCATGTCTGAAAGGTACTGGGCATGTCTGAAAGGTAGTGGGCATGCCGGAAGGTAGTGGGCGTGTCTGGAAGGTAGTGGGCATGCTGAAAAGTTAGGGGTGTGCTGAAAGATAGTGGGCGTGCTAAAAGGTAGTGGGCGTGTCAAAAGTTAGGGGCCGTGCAGAAAGGTAGTGGGTGTGTCTGAAAGGTACTGGGCATGTCTGAAAGGTAGTGGGCATGTCTGAAAGGTAGTGGGTGTGCCGGAAGGTAGTGGGCGTGTCTGGAAGGTAGTGGGCGTGCTGAAAAATTAGGGGTGTGCTGAAAGATAGTGGGCGTGCTAAAAGGTAGTGGGCGTGTCAAAAGTTAGGGGGCGTGCAGAAAGGTAGTGGGTGTGTCTGAAAATTAGTGGGCGTGCTGAAAGGTAATGGGTGTGTCTGAAAAGTAGTGGGCGTGCTAAAAGGTACTGGGCGTGTCTGAAAAGTAGTGGATGTGCTGAAAGGTAGGGGGCATGCTGAAAGGTACTGGGCGTGTCTTAAATGTAGTGGGCGTGCCGAAAGTTAGGGGGCATGCTGAAAAGTACTGGGCGTGTCTGAAAGGTAGTGGGCGTGCCGAAAGTTAGGGGGCATGCTGAAAGGTACTGGGCGTGTCTTAAATGTAGTGGGCATGCCGAAATGTAGTGGGCGTGTCTGAAAGGTAGTGGGCATGCCGAAAGGTAGTGGGCGTGTCTGAAATGTAGTGGGCGTGTCTGAAAGGTAGTGGGTGTGTCTGAAAGGTACTGGGCATGTCTGAAAGGTACTGGGCATGTCTGAAAGGTAGTGGGCATGCCGGAAGGTAGTGGGTGTGCTGAAAGGTAGAGGGCATGTCGGAAAGTTTTTACAGTTGGCACACCAATTACTCCAACGATACTGTGCGTTGGTGTGGATGCTATTAGTTATAGTTATTGTTGTGTGATCCTTGCATAAAAGCATTGGCTCAACAATGAGTTTGGGGCTGGACTACCTGTTTGACAGACAGCAGATGGGGCGTGTTTAGGAAACCTGTATGAAATTCTGTTTAGTGATGCTAATGATGTCGAAATTACACACTTCAGCTGTAAGTAAACATTTTAAGATAATAAAATATGTGATGTTCTATGAGAAGGCTTATCTGTAGGCACAATTACAGCTAATTACCTTTCATTTAGCTCGATTAAGGTTTTTATCCTCATTTAATCAAATATCTCATTTACCTCATGTAGATGTTGATTTATGATCATTTCTGCAGGGCTATTTTTAGATGTCAATTTTGATTATATTTTATCAAAGTGAAATACTTCTGATGTGGCCAAAACAGCCTCTAAATGTGCAGAAAAACTGACGGCTTTTATAGTTAATGAATGAAAATTGATTATACTTCAATGATACTAATATGTAGAATGACACATAATGGTGATGATGGCAGTTCTCACCTCAGAAAGTTCAGTTCTGACTTGTGATTTGATGTAACACTTCTCTTTTCCAGGAAACTTGACAGCTGTGATGCCCTGTGAAAGAGTCCAGAAAAATGATGCTGTTATTTCATGAATAGCCCTGAAATATGATGAACAGGTTTATTATGTGCTACTCACAGCTTTAAAGTCTTGAACTTCCACAATTTTCCCTTCTCCAGCATCGGAATCTTCCTCTATCATCTTTATATCGATGTTCCTACTGTAGTGAGCACTGATCGCCTGTCGACACCAACATACAAAACTTAGAAAGAAAACCAAGCTGTCAAAGGGAGGAGAAAACGCTTGCAAGTTGTGCGAATTATTGGCTAAATGAATGAAAATAAACAGCTAAGTAAATAGTAATTGCTATAATAATACATGCTTTCTTTTGAACAGTTTTTAACAGTGATATTCTTGTATAGGTCGTTTGCTCAAGGGTCCAGCTCGACTGCTGACTGGTCATTTATGTTTCTGTGGGGAAGCGATGCCTGCTGATCTGTTTGCTCTGTTCACACTGCGTGATTATAACCCAGCACACAGACCTCTTTGTTTGCCGTCTTTAACCTGCCGGATTTTTTGAAATTCCAGAGGTGCCTGAAATCAATGGCTGCAAATGCAAACACAACGCAGCCTGCTTTATTGATCATTCCTGACACTTTGCTGAGACAAACTGCAATTTAAATATTCAGGCTCAAACTCATTGCATGTGTGCATTAAATATCGACACGATTGCACTATTGCATCAGGATGCAGTTCTAGAGCGCAATGGGCAAAAATGGTGCGCTGGGTGATTATGCAACGCAGAATATTAAAAATATAGCAGCGTTACAGGATTCCCCCTATGACTGCGTGAATGCAAATTACACCCAAAACACAGAACAATTTGCTGCACATTGAGAAGAACAAATAGTCCAGTGTAAAAAGGTTTTCATCATTACACAGCGGCATCTTTGTTTCCACAGTAAATTCTGTATTTCCACCTTGATTTACTTCATCAGGCACTGCTTTGATTGACTGGACTTGGTGCAGAATTTGATAGACTCTCCCAAAAGTGCTGAAAAGCTGAACCACTGTTGCACTAATTTTGATCCAGAATGCTGTCCCGGTGTAAGAGACACTACCTACTTCTTTTTCAGTGACTTTCCACAAGTAAAAAGCTCCAATGCCTCCAAACAGCAGCAGTACGGCTCCGGCGATGAAGGCGACGACCGCCGTCCTCCTGAGACGCATAGACCCTCTGGGCTTCAAGCTCACGCTACCGTAAGCCTTATTCAGAACATATATAGACATAGATCAAGTATGATAGAGTTATAATGTGAAACAATGTCATGTTTAGAGATAAAAGTGAACGTCATCTACCTCAACAGGAGCTTTTTCTGATGTTTCCTCCATGGTGTTCTTGCGTCTACTGAAAGCAAAGCTTTGTGACTTTGTGCAGCTTCTCTCAAGTTTCTGTCATGTAGGTGAGAGAGAAGAAAAAATTCAGGGAAAATAAACAAGATCCCGGAGAAACTCAAGACTGGAATTCCTCTCCAGGGATTTTCTGTGGCCTGAGAAAACATACGGCTGAGACAGACGACTCTCGCACATTTTAAATGAATTCATGTTCCAAAAAGAGGCCTGAATTCGCTCTATTGGTCCTGCTGTAAATCCATGGGAGGCTTTTGAAAGGACAATTTTTCTGCCAGTGGGCTCGGAAAAATAATCTTATTTTCCTTTTGAATGAAGTTTATTTTTCTGACCCCACTGGCAGATATTTGTTCTCGTTTTAAGCACAAACTCACTTTTTTTTTCTGTAAACAAGACTTAACCCTCTGGTGCTCTTCGGTCATTTTTTACCGAAAATGTTTACGTTTTGTTTTTTTTTAGAATTTTTTACTTCATCTGAATGGTATGAAACTTGGTAAAGGTTTCGGCACTTGCTATGTGAACAAACACAAAAAATCATGGACATGATTCGAAAAAGGTTAAATGAATGGGAGACGAATTTCATCTAGTGGAAGCGTTTGGTACTGCGGCCAGACAAAATCTGACTGAAAGCTCTTTTTTTGAGATATCAACCTCAAATTTGGAACACAACTTGTTTAGATTTAGGCTTTGATTTTCTTGTAGTTTTAGAGTAAAATGTGTTTTTGAAAATACATATTTCATATAAAAATTGAAAATGGTATTTTTGTGCATTTTTTCATAATAAACGTAAAATTCTGTAACTTTTTTAACTTCTTTTTAAACTTTTTCACATCAGCAATAATTTCCCAAGTGTCATCTTTGAAAAGAGACCAAAATTAAGTCTCTAAAGCATTCAAAATTTATGACAGTTTAAATTGGAAATTTCATTTTCAGGTCTATGCTCGAAAAGTGAATAAATGGATTATAACTACAGCGTACATATAATTTAGTACCATAAAATCCCCTAAAAATACAAAATAGCAAATAAAAAACCTTATCAAATTAAAATATAGTACATTCATTTCATTCAATAAAAAAATGCAGTCATTTTTGACTGAAACTTCTTTTTGACTGAAACTTCTAAACTCAGAATTCCGAGAAAAATGTCCAAATTGAGAGACTTTTACCCGGATTTCTGAGTTTATATCTCACAATCCTGACTTTGCAGACATGTGAAGAGCACCAGAGGGTTAATATCTTCAGTCATTTTCTATCTTGATTTAAGAATGTTTAGATATTTGTAGTGGAAAACAAGACAGAAACACTGAGGAAGAACATCATTTAAGCAATTGTGCAAATGAAATTTGATCATAAATTGTGTTTATACTTTTCACTGGTTTCATCAAGGATACAAAACACTGCAGATTTGATCAATAACTTATTTTATTTCTCACGTTTTTATTTCTTAGAAAGAAACAACTCGTGTAAGTAAATGTTATAAAAGTGGCAACATTTGTAGCTTTAAAAAAAGTGTAACAGTGTGACCAAAGTGACAAACACAATCACATTATAATCATCCGAAACATGCTATGAGAAAACAGGTAATATTGTTAAAAAATATATTTTGCATATACAAAACATCAATGCAGTCAAAGATAAAAGTATGTACAGCAACATCACGATGAGGAACTGTCTCAGGCTGTGTCTGTGAACCTCCCGGGACTGTCTGTGGAGTGCGTGAACACTGTGTCGTCTCTGTCCTCAGTGTCTCGTCTCCTCTGTGACTGTGGAGAGCAGACGTGAATGTAATCGTATTGACTCTGCTGATCTTCTGAGAGGCTGTGCAAGGCCACGCTTCTGGGCGTCTGTGTGTCGTAGCTGCTCCTCTGAAGCCCTGCGGCTTGTGAGGACGGCCTCGTCCTTGAGAAGGTCGAGAGATGTCTGGTGTTAATGCTCCCGCTGGTTCTGCTTACAGATGGGCTCCAACATCTGTCTGAGTGGCCCAGGATCCTGCATTCACTGGTACAAGCCCACAGACCTGGGAAAACACCATTCGGTACGGATTACTACACATCTAGTCAAGTCAAGTCAGCTTTATTTCTATAGTGCTTTATTCAATACAGATTGTTTCAAAGCAGCTTCACAGGGATAAACTGGAAAATAACAGAATCAATGATGCAAACTTCATCAGATATGAGATGAATTCAGATTCAGCTGTGAAGCAGCTCTACAGAAGACACAGAGTCATTATTCAGCTCAGGATGAACCGCCGTCTGTACGGAAGCTCGTTTGTGCCACAGAATAAAAAAGGTAATTGCGACCTTTTTCTCACAACTCTTCTCAGAATTGCACATTGAAATATTGCAATTGTGAGAAAAAAAGTCAGAATTGTTAACATCTCACAATTTGGAGTTTTTTCCCCAGAATTCTGGTATATATCTCACGATTCTGACTTTTTTCCTGCAATTCTGAGTTTATATCTCACAATTGTAACTTTTTCCTGGAATAAAATCTGTATCTTTCAGCTTGGCATCCGTCCACATTGATCCAAAATCCACGCTGCATGATTACAGTTTTTCTCGTTTGCTAACACACTATAACTGATTCAGCTGGCACAATTTCCCAAATCATTCATTCAGTTCTAAAAACACAGACACATTAAATTTACACATCATGTTAACTCTACATCACAAGAAAACTGTCTAAACTGTGAGACGTAAACTCAGAATTCCAATAAAAAATGTAAAATTTGCAAGAAGTAAACTCAGAATTCCGATAAAAAATGTCAAAATTGTGAGAAGTAAACTCAGAATTCCAATAAAAAATGTAAAAATTGCAAGAAGTAAACTAAGAATTCCAATAAAAAAATGCCAAAATTGCGATAAAAATTTCAAAATGTCAAAATTGTGAGAAGTAAACTCAGAATTCCGATAAAAATTTAAAAATTGCGAGAAATAAATTCAGAATTCCAATACAAAATTTAAAAATTGCAAGAAGTAAACTCAGAATTCCGATAAAAAATGTCAAAATTGCGATAAAAATTTCAAAATTATCAAAATGTCAAAACTGCGAGAAGTAAACTCAGAATTCCAATAAAAATTTCAAAATTGCGAGAAATAAACTCAGAATTCCAATAAAAAAATGTCAAAATTGTGATAAAAATTTCAAAATTGTCAAAATGCCAAAATTGAGACGTAAACTCCGAATTCTGATAAAATTGTCAAAATTGTGCTAAAAATTTCAAAATTGTCAAAATGTTAAAATTGCGAGAAATAAACTCAGAATTCCAATAAAAAATGTAAAAATTGCGAAAAGTAAACTCGGAATTCCAAGAAAAATGCCAAAATTGCGAGTAAACTCAGAATTCCGATAAAAATTTAAAAATTGCGAGAAGTAAACTAAGAATTCCAATAAAAAATGCCAAAATTGCGATAAAAATTTCAAAATGTCAAAATTGTGAGAAGTAAACTCAGAATTCCGATAAAAATTTAAAAATTGCGAGAAATAAATTCAGAATTCCAATAAAAAATGTCAAAATTGTGAGAAGTAAACTCAGAATTCCGATAAAAAATTAAAAAATTGTGAAAAGTAAACTCAGAATTCCAATACAAAATTGAAAAATTGCAAGAAGTAAATTCAGAATTCCGATAAAAAATGTCAAAATTGCAATAAAAATTTCAAAATTATCAAAATGTCAAAACTGCGAGAAGTAAACTCAGAATTCTGATAAAAATTTCAAAATTGCGAGAAATAAACTCAGAATTCCAATAAAAAATGTCAAAATTGTGATAAAAATTTAAAAATTGTCAAAATGCCAAAATTGAGACGTAAACTCCGAATTCTGATAAAATTGTCAAAATTGCGATAAAAATTTAAAAATTGTCAAAATGTTAAAATTGCGAGAAATAAACTCAGAATTCCAATAAAAAATTTAAAAATTGCGAAAACTAAACTCAGAATTCCAAGAAAAATGCCAAAATTGCGAGTAAACTCAGAATTCAGATAAAAATTTAAAAATTGTGAGAAGTAAACTAAGAATTCCAATAAAAAAATGCCAAAATCCCGATAATTTCAAAATGTCAAAATTGTGAGAAGTAAACTCAGAATTCCGATAAAAATTTCAAAATTGCAAGAAATAAATTCAGAATTCCAATAAAAAATGTCAAAATTGTGAGAAGTAAACTCAGAATTCCGATAAAAAAATAAAAATTGCGAAAAGTAAACTCAGAATTCCGATAAAAAATGTCAAAATTGCAATAAAAATTTCAAAATTATCAAAATGTCAAAACTCCGAGAAGTAAACTCAGAATTCCGATAAAATTTCAAAATTGTGAGAAATAAACTCAGAATTCCAATAAAAAATGTAAAAATTGCAAGAAGTAAACTCAGAATTCCGATAAAAAATGTCAAAATTGCAATAAAAATTTCAAAATTATCAAAATGTCAAAATGCCAAAATTGAGACGTAAACTCCGAATTCTGATAAAATTGTCAAAATTGCGATAAAAATTTCAAAATTGTCAAAATGTCAAAATTGCGAGAAATAAACTCAGAATTCCGATAAAAATGTCAAAATTATGACAAATAAACTCAGAATTCCAAGATAAGTTCCAAAATTGTGAGACGTAAACTAATAAAAAGTTGCAATTACCTTTTTTATTTTTTTTATTTAGGGGCAGAAACAAGCTTCCACACATCTGGGACATCAAATCCTGAAGCAAACGCCTTCACTGTTCTCAGGTTTGCGTGACGCCGCACATGCACACGATCCAGCTGTATTAGTGCAGTGTGATTTGCTCAGGATTAGCGTTTAACAAGGTTGCAGTAGAAATTAATCAACACTGACCTTGACGTGAACCAATCCAATCAACAGCTCATTAATCTGAGCATCTCTGTACCGTAACTGCAAAACAACTCAAAGTTTGCCTGACAAATCCACATGACACCTCGTCAACGCAACCATGATCCTGTGCCATGACATATATACTGTATATTTGTGTCTGTATAAATATGTATATATATGTTATGGTTCCATGCATGTAAGTGCATCAGATGAGTTGATTCTGACCTTTATATGAGGTGTAGTCCTTCTTGAGGCCTTCACTGATGTCAGAGTCGCTGTCATTAACATCACTGTCTCCTTTTCCACTGTCTTTTCCGCTGATCTGTGGGTCTCTGACCGCGATGGTCATCATCGAGTTTCCTTTCCACACTGTGATGGGTCGAGCGTTGTCTTTGCCATAACCAGGCAAAGTAGAATATCCCTGTGAAGACACGAGAACAAACGAGACCTTTCATTTTCTTGATGAACTGTTCACTGTGTGTTTGTATATACACATGCATCACACAGAAGACTTTGACTGTTGCACTCTTGTTTTAATTTTGCATCCCATGCCGTGAACCTTTTTCTTTTAAAGACAGCTTAAGACAAATTAAAACAGTTACACCTTTAGATACTCGTTCCACTGCACCCTTGCAGCTGTTTTGTAGCACACACATGCATACGCCCCCTTCTGGCCACTGCACTGGATCTGTCTTTTTTTGTCAGTGACATTGCATTTTTTTTTTGCAAAATGCATCTCGTGACCCCTGTGACCCGTCCCATTGCTGTGTGCTCTTTTTATTGTTGGTCTGTTTACAAATAATTCTTGGCCATTTAGTCACATCTCATGCTGTACGTGTTGCATTTTTAAAAACATGTCATGTAAACATTTTTTCTATTTTTTTTTTTTAAAAACTTGTGCATTCGGTTCCATTCCATTGCACTACTTCTACACTGCAAAAAATGTTTCTCTTACTTAGTATTTTTGTCCCGTTTCCAGTCCAAATATCTAAAAATTCTATAAAAAAGTTTTTGCTTAAAACAAACTAAATGATCTGCTAATGGTGTGTTTGGGACAGTAACAAGAAACAAGATTTTGAACAGAAACAAGATTATTTTTCTTACCCCGTTGACAGATAATTTTCCTTGTTTTTATTCACTTCAGATTATTTATTTTTTTCCCCAGAAAACAAGAAAAAATATGTCATTTTACTTTTCTTGTAAAAGTATCTGGATTTAAAAAAAATTAGGTATTTAGACTAGAAACAAGACAAAAATACTAAATAAGAAAAGCATTTTTTGCTGTGTGTGTGTGTGTGTGCGCCCCCTTTGGTCACTGCATCACATCTCGCTTATGAGTGTTACGTTTTTAAGACAACGTGTCAAGTTCAAAACAGTTTGATCCACGTTCTGTTCTGTGCATTCTGTCTGCATTATTTTTTAAATTCTTGGTCTGCATCAGACAGACGTTTTTGACTGTTGCATCACGTTTTTGCTGTTTTTGTTGTTGTTTTTGTTGTTTTTTGCATTTTACAGTGTGAGCATTGCATTTTTAACAGTGTGTCAAGATAAGCAGTTCAGTTTAAAAAAATGTTTTGCTCTGTCTGCACCAGTTTTTGCTCCATTTTACTTGTTTTTGCAAACGAATTGCATTGCATCTTGCTGTTTTTCTGCTGAGAACTCTGTTTTTAAGACGGTGTGTCAAATTTTAACAATTCTTCTCTTTTGATCCATTCTATCTACACATATTTGATCAAATTCTTTTTGTTCGTACACATACACTACTGTTCAAAAGTTTGAGGTCAGTGAGATTTTGGAAAAAAATTGTAAATTAATACTTCTATTCAGCAAGGATGCATTAAATTGATCAAGTGACATTTATGTCACACACTGTTTTCAACATTGATGCTGAAAATTCAGCTTTGATCACAGGAATAAATTACACTTTACTATATATTCACATAGAAAACAGCTGATTTACACTGGAATAATATTTCACAATTTTTACTGTATTTTTGATCAAATAAATGCAGCTTTAGTGAGCAGAAGAGACTTCTTTAGAAAATCTTACCAACCCCAAACTTTTGACCGAAAGTGTATGTGAGATGCAGGTTTTCGATCACTGCATTGCATCTTAAGGTTTATTATTATAATTTTTTTAAATTTAAAGTTAAATTTAAAAACAAAAAAGTGTTTTGTCCCATGCTTTTGCATTCCATCTTCACTCTTTTGTTTTGGCCTGTGCATCAGTTGGACGTCACGTCTCGCGTCATCATCATTGCATTTTGAGCCCTGCGTTCGGTTCATCTGTGCTCCGTCTAGCTGTTTCTAATGTATGTGTCCAGTGTGAACGGCCCCTCACACACACACACACACACACACACTTACATCTATCTCCCCCGCCACACTCCTGTATTTGCTCTTGAAGGTGTGTGGCGTTTCGGTGAAGACTTCAGCGGTCGCCTGAACACTGCTGTGCAGCTCCTCAGGAGCGCCGATGACGCTGGAGGAGTGAAACGCGTGCGTGTCGAACACATTGGCGCTCTGGTTGGAGATCACGGAGACGACGTTCTTCTCGTTCGAGTACGGAATATCCACCGGGTCAGGGAGGTCAGCGCATCTCTTCGGACCGCTTTTGCGACTTTTGCATAGTATGTATGATAAAATAGCCAAAAACATCAGCGAGGAACTGGTCAGGGCCAAGATTAAGATAAGCGTCCATTGTTTAGGGTCATCCTCCTCTCTTTCGTCGTAGAAGTTTCCGTTTGAGGGCGCCGACTCGGTTAGAGTGAAATGAATGGTGGCCGTGGAGGTCTGCGACGGGTGGCCGTTGTCGTTGACCGTCACTAAGACTTTCCACATGTCGTACTCGTCGTACGCGATTTTCCGATTGATGTATATTTCTCCCGTGTTCGGATCGATGGCGAAGCCGAAGTCGTCGTAAAGCTTGTAAGTGAGCTCGGCGTTCAGACCGGCGTCCGAATCTTTAGCCGTTATCCGGGTCACGATGTACCCGGGCGGGGCGTCTCTGGGAAGCTGGATTTCGGCGGATCCGTTGTTGAGCGGCGGGTGAGTTATAAAGGGGGCGTTGTCGTTCTGATCGACTACATTGACGACGAGAACGGCGTTGTTGTGAAGCTGCGGCCATCCTCTGTCGCTGGCCTGGACGCGCAGATCCAGCCTCTTCGTCACTTCGTAATTGAAGCTTTGCAGCGCGTAAACGTTTCCCGCTTGATTCATGATGGCAAACCTGGAGACGCTGTTGGTGTCCGAATCAAAAAGCTCGTAGGTTATTTCCCCGTTCAATCCCGAGTCTTGATCGCTGGCTAAGATCGTGGTGATGTATGTACCCGGTAACTGATTCTCCTCAATGAACCCTTCGTAGATCTTGGCGCTGAACGCCGGGGCGTTATCGTTGACGTCGGTGAGCCGTACGATGTAATGGGTCACCGTGCGTAACGGCGGAACGCCGAAATCCTCCGCCACCACGGTCAAATTATACTCCGCAATCTTCTCTCGATCCAAAGGTGCCATGGTGACGATGGTGTAGCTGCCCTCGTACGCTCTTTTAAGCCTGAAGTTGCCGTGTCCGCCGTTCAGAGTGCAGCTCACCTGTCCGTTGGCCCCGGTGTCCTTGTCTTTAATGCTGATCAGAGCCACCAGGATGTCCGGACCCGTAGCTTCGCTAACGTGCGCGACACCATCGGTCACCGACGCGATGGACGTGATGATGATCTCAGGAGGGTTGTCGTTCACGTCTCTGATGTTGATGATAATCTTGCACACCGAGGGAACCGGATTGTGCCCCAAATCACTAGCTTGCACGTCGATTTCATACGCAGTCTCGTCTTCGTAGTCCACAGGGCTTTGCAATGTCAAATATCCAGTCTTATAATCCAGTTTAAACAGTTGTCTAATCTTTGTAGTTACTTGTTTGCTGAATTCGTACACAACCTGCCCGTTCGGACCCTCATCCGGATCGACGGCGTTGAGATCCAGCAGGAGGGATTCGGCAGGGGTGTCCTCCGGCACATCCACAGAGTAATGGCTGTGCTCGAACAGCGGGCTGTTGTCATTAGAGTCCTTCACTTTGACGGTGACATTAGTCGCGCCGCTTTTCGGCGGATTCCCGCCGTCTGCCGCCACAAGTTTGAGCGCGAAAAAAGCGCGGGATTCTCGGTCCAGCTCTTTGACGAGCACCAGCTCCGCATATTTAACCCCATCCACTCGCGTTATGATATCGATGCTGAAGTGAGTGTTTTCACTCAAGTGGTAGCTTTGGATAGAGTTCGAGCCCACATCCGCGTCCTCCGCGGCGTCCAGCGCGATGCGCGTCCCCAGCGCCGCGCTCTCGGAGATCTCTACGGTGCACTCGGCGCGCGGGAACTCCGGTGAGTTGTCGTTGACATCCAGCACTTCCACTTCGACGTGGAAAAGCTCGAACTGCTCGGCGGACACGAAGGCGACGTCGAAAGTGATTACGCACCGCGGGTTGCGCTTGCAGATGCGCTCGCGGTCGACGCGCTCCTCGACCGTCAGCCTCCCGTCGCTTTCCCTAAATCGGATGAAGGAGCCGGTGGACGGACTCATGAGCTTGAACCTGATGCCGGGGAAAGTCCTGCGCGTTTTGTCCGGGGTCCAGGTCACATTGCTGGCTAGAGTTCCGATGACCATCGGCGGTCGAACCTCCTCGTGTATCTTATACCTCACCGTCCGCTCCTCACACACAGCCACCGGGATGCAGATGAGCAGCTGCGTAACTCCAAGTATCCGCGCGAGCTCCATCTTCGCCGCGCGTCCCGCTGTTCATCAGCTTCTGAAGCGCGAGTCACTTGTTCTGCGTGCAGCTTCTTCTCTGACCCCTCCCGCGACAGACGCACACACCAATGACATTTACAGTTCGCGAGAATGACCGATACACCTTCACACGGCTCTGATCCGCGTGGGAACGAGCGCAGTGTCCAGTGCGTTATAATGGAACTGAAGAGAATATTCAGCAGGACTCTGGCGTTGCGCGCGCACGGGGAGGGTGTCAAGACAAAGACCTTTCGCTTTCTTTCTCCTGCATTTTCATCATTTGGCTGGACTTTCTGTGTGACTGTCCTTATTATGCATGGAAATGCTACTTAAACATTATATATAAATGCAAATGCATGATGTCAACGAGTTTATTTTTAAATGACTTGCATGTAACCTTAAAAATAAGGTTCTTTCGTCAGTGATGCTGTAGAAGAACCTTTTTTGTTTCCCTAAAGAATCTTTCAGTGATCAGTTCTTAAAAGAACCATAAAGAAGCTTTTGTGGTCTTCATAGAACCACCGATGCCAATAAATACCCTTTATTTTTGAGAGCGCATATAATTTGACCTCCAAATGTGCGCTGAATTGTGTGAGAATAAGAAGGGTGACGTGACTTTTCTATCCTCAAAGAAGAAGAGTGTTGATTTTTATCAGCTTTGTCATGCGCTGTGCATACTCAAAACTGTTCATTTGGAGTATGCGGATAGAAATGCTATTTTAATATGTTGCTACAGGTCTTACATTTCACATTAATATACATTAACACTCTTTACTTAAAGCGTTTATGTCTAATGCATTATAAAGGTATTCATATTGTTTGTTAAAATGCATTATAATATTTGCAGACTCGTCTGAAATTGGTTATTTGTCATGAGTTTTAACGCATTATACTTTCTAAAGGTGTGTTCAATGAATAGAAAAGCATTATAATGTGTTAAAACTAGTTATGATATCATATAATGCATTAAAATTAATGCATTTTATAGTAAAAAAGGCTGTAATGTACAATATTGTCAGCATTTACTGAGTCTTGTGGATTAAAGGTTCAGTTCAGAATTACAATTTCCTGATAATTTACACTCCTCCATGTCATCCAAGATGTTCATGTCTTTCTTTCTTCAGTGGAAAAGAAATGAAGGTTTTTGAGGGAAACATTCCAGGATTTTTCTCCATATAGTGGACTTCACTGGGGTTCAACGGGTTGAAGGTCCAAATGTCAGTTTCAGTGCAGCTTCAAAGAGCTCTACATGATCCCAGACGAGGAATAAGAGTCTTATCTAGAGAAACCATCGGACATTTTCTAAAAATAAATAAACATTTATATAGCTTTTAACCACAAATGCTCGTCTTGCACTGCTCTGTGATGCTCCACGCATGACGTCATCATGTTGGAAAGGTCACGCGTGACATAGACTGACATTTGGACCTTCAACCCGTTGAACCTCAGTGAAGTCCACTATATGGAGAGAAATCCTGGAATGTTTTCATCAAAAGAAAGAAAGACATGAACATCTTGGATGACATGGAGGAGAGTAAATTATCAGAAAATTTTAATTCAGAAGTGAACTAATCCTTTAACTTTCTAAATATGGCTCATCAGGACAGATTTCATAAGTTAAGAAGAGGGAAAGTTCTGCCTACTCAATTCCCGAATCCCTCGAAACGGCATCAAAAACTACTCAACAGCATTTTCAGATTGTCTTATTATTATTTATGTGTATTCAGTTATCATGGCCTCATTATTTGAGAGACTACAGGGAATATGTGCTTTATAAAATGAATTCATCACACTGCAGGGCCACTGAAAGTGAAAAGATGTTTAGAAGTGATCAAAATATTAATCTAAAAACATGCACCATATGCAAAAATAGGATTTTGAACGTTCTTATCTGCCTGCCTCACGACTGTAATGCGTTCATCTTTAATCTAATCCAAATCTCGGCCACTGGGTAAAACGCTCTAGACAGTCTCATTTTAGCCCACTGCACTCAGATCTGTGAAGTGCTTTAAATATTTCATGAATTTACAGTTTACCTATCAAATTTATTCCAAACATTCCAGATTATATTTCACAGAAAGCATTTCCTTGGAAATTCAGGGCGATCTATTGTGAACCCGAGGAGCTGAAAAGAGGTTTTTGTAGGGGGGGAATGCAGTGCAACTGTTTGAGAGAAGATAGGGATTGCAAATTTACAGTCCGCTCACAGACATCATTCCATTTTTAATAGGATTCTAAATGCATTAGGTTTCAGGGGATATCTTTTTGCATTTTCAAGTTTGCTAATCACATCCGTCTATGACATGCTTCAAGAAATGGCACACAAGTCGACACATAAAGCTGGGAATGGGCTTCATAAAGGTTTGAAATCGAAATCAAATTATACGGCACAGATGCCCGCAGTTAGTGATTTTAAGATTCCTTCTGGACTTTTCCTGAGCTGCGTTAAGATTTGCAACATTTGGGGGAATTGTGTGCACCAGACCTTCGCTTTATGAAACATCCCATTTTGTTTAATGACATTCCATACTTAAATTCATGCATTTTCTCATAATAACCCGTGTGCGGATCCGGACGCACGCTGCCTTTTCTCCTGATGGAACAGTTATCTCTCAAATTTTACAGTCTATTTAGGATTTATTAGACTATTTTGTGTCATGCTGACATATTCTGTTGATCGTTCATACTTCAAGCAGTCACCGGCTTCCCACAATGCTTCATTTCTGATTATTTTCCTGCAGGCACTCTTTCTTTGCTTGGCCGTCTTCCATTAGCGCTCGCTGTCATCCAATACAGGCTGTACAAAGAGCTGGAAAAACAGACACAAAACCTCAAGAAAAACCTGAAATTAAACTAAATCTGACCAAACAACCCGATATACACTAGCAGTCAAAGGTTTGGAATAATTACAATTTTAATGTAAAATTAGAAAGACTCAATGAGTCTCTTCTGCTCATTAAAGCTGCATTTATTTGATCAAAAATACAGTAAAAATTGTGAAATATTATTCCAGTGTAAATCAGCTGTTTTCTATGTGAATATATAGTAAAGTGTAATTTATTCCTGTGATTTTCAGCATCATTACTCCAGTCTTCAGTGTCACATGATCCTTCAGAAATCATTCTGATATGATGATTTGAAACATTTATGATTATTATCAATGTTGAAAACAGTTCAGATTGTTGTGGAAACTGTCATATGTTTTATTTTTTTTTTTAGGATTCTTTGGTAATAGAAACTTTTTTTTAACATTATAAATGTTTTTCATGTCACTTTTGATTAAAAAATAAATTGCCCCAAACTTTTTAAAGGCAGCGTATCACAGTTTTATTATGGTTTCTGACTCTTCCAGTTTAGATTTATCCTTTTTGTAGCACTGAATAAATATTTATACAGATGAAATCTGCAGGATACTAACTAGACTGTAGGTTTGATTTAGAGATGATCATAGATGTTCAGGCTTTTCGAGCTCAGCAGGGGCTTTTCTCTCAGACTTGAGGAATTCTTGAACCTCGACTGGAGACGTCTCTCAGAAAACATTCGCTCAATCCCAGGTGTGCGTCAGTCTCAGGTGCGGCGTCAAGCCTTCCTCTCGTACGCTGAGCTGGAAGTCTCTGCTTATTAAAAGAAAGATCAAAGTGAATCAATCCTCTGTTGTGTGTGAAGAGAAAAAAAATCGGTGTGTAGAAGTTTCAAAGGCTGCTGCACAGGTTAAATCTCACAGGGGAACCAGCCTGATAATTTATTGGAGACAATAAAGACGCTGAATATTTCACTTGAACCTCTTGTTCTCCAACCCTACGGTTGTTTGATAGAGCCCAAGGTGTCCTAGTGAAGGGCTCTTCTGTTGTCAGGAAAGATGAACGATCTGAGGAGATTCACATGGATTTGCCCGTCACTATGGATTCTGACACAGATTAATCACGCCACGGCATATTATACAGGATACTTAGAGGTGTTGGCATACACTACCATTTAAAAGGCTCATTTATTTGATCAAAAATACAGTAAAAATAGTAAAACATTATTCCAATGTAAAACAGTTGTTTTCTATGTGAATATATAGTAAAGTGACTTTTTTCTCAGAATTGCGAATTATAAAGTCTGAATTGCGAGATATAAAGTCAGAATTGCGAGATATAAAGTCTGAATTGCGAGATATAAAGTCAGAATTGCGAGATATAAAGTCTGAATTGCGAGTTATAAAGTCAGAATTGCGAGATATAAAGTCTGAATTGCGAGTTATAAAGTCAGAATTGCGAGATATAAAGTCTGAATTGCGAGATATAAAGTCAGAATTGCGAGATATAAAGTCTGAATTGCGAGATATAAAGTCTGAATTGCGAATTATAAAGTCAGAATTGCGAATTATAAAGTCAGAATTGCGAGACATAAAGTCTGAATTGCGAGATATAAAGTCAGAATTGCGAGATATAAAGTCAGAATTGCGAATTATAAAGTCAGAATTGCGAGATATAAAGTCTGAATTGCGAGATATAAAGTCAGAATTGCGAGATATAAAGTCTGAATTGCGAATTATAAAGTCAGAATTGCGAATTATAAAGTCAGAATTGCGAGATATAAAGTCAGAATTGCGAGATATAAAGTCAGAATTGCGAGATATAAAGTCAGAATTGCGAGATATAAAGTCTGAATTGCGAGATATAAAGTCAGAATTGCGAGATATAAAGTCTGAATTGCGAGATATAAAGTCTGAATTGCGAATTATAAAGTCAGAATTGCGAATTATAAAGTCAGAATTGCGAGACATAAAGTCTGAATTGCGAGATATAAAGTCAGAATTGCGAGATATAAAGTCTGAATTGCGAATTATAAAGTCAGAATTGCGAATTATAAAGTCAGAATTGCGAGATATAAAGTCAGAATTGCGAGATATAAAGTCAGAATTGCGAGATATAAAGTCAGAATTGCGAGATATAAAGTCTGAATTGCGAGATATAAAGTCAGAATTGCGAGATATAAAGTCTGAATTGCGAGATATAAAGTCTGAATTGCGAATTATAAAGTCAGAATTGCGAATTATAAAGTCAGAATTGCGAGACATAAAGTCTGAATTGCGAGATATAAAGTCAGAATTGCGAGATATAAAGTCAGAATTGCGAATTATAAAGTCAGAATTGCGAGATATAAAGTCTGAATTGCGAGATATAAAGTCAGAATTGCGAGATATAAAGTCTGAATTGCGAATTATAAAGTCAGAATTGCGAATTATAAAGTCAGAATTGCGAGATATAAAGTCAGAATTGCGAGATATAAAGTCAGAATTGCGAGATATAAAGTCTGAATTGCGAGATATAAAGTCAGAATTGCGAATTATAAAGTCAGAATTGCGAGATATAAAGTCTGAATTGCGAGATATAAAGTCTGAATTGCGAATTATAAAGTCAGAATTGCGAATTATAAAGTCAGAATTGCGAGATATAAAGTCTGAATTGCGAGATATAAAGTCAGAATTGTGAATTATAAAGTCTGAATTGCGAGATATAAAGTCTGAATTGCGAGATATAAAGTCAGAATTGCGAGATATAAAGTCAGAATTGCGAGATATAAAGTCAGAATTGCGAGATATAAAGTCAGAATTGGGAGTTATAAAGTCAGAATTGCGAGATATAAAGTCAGAATTGGGAGTTATAAAGTCAGAATTTTGACTTTTTCTCGCAATAGCAAGTTTATATCATGCAATTCTAACTTTATAACTCGCAGTTCTGAGAAAAAAGTCACAATTTCCTTTTTTTTTTAAAAAAGTTATTTATTTTATTTCATGGCGGAAACAAGCTTCCATTGTTTCCAACACTGATAATAATCATAAATGTTTCTTGAGCAGCAAATCATCATATCAGAATGATTTCTGAAGGATCATGTGACACTGAAGACTGGAGTAATGATGCTGAAAATTCAGCTTTGATCACAGGAATAAATTACACTTTACTATATATTCACATAGAAAACAGCTGATTTACACTGGAATGATATTTCATTATTTTTACTGTATTTTTGATTAATTAAATGCAGTGTTGGTGAGCAGTAGAGACATTAAAAGATTCTTATAATCTTTTGAATAACAGTGTGTATATTGTCTCAGTGGGAATTTTATAGAATCATCAAGATATTATAACGATCATTAGAACTGTTAATTCTGTTAATTATTTCCTCACACAGGAAACTCACTGACTACTACTACTGTAATTAACAAATACTTGGTTCAAATTCCTAAAAATTGGGGTCGCTGCTTAATGACCATGGGAAAATGTGGCTCCCACGGACAAACCAGTTGAGAACCACTGATTTATGTGGCACGTCCAACTTCAATTTAATTTGTGTCTTTTTCACTGGAGAAAGATGCTTTTCCAAACCTCATTCATCAGGACCGAGCAGGTTGAAGCGCACGATTCGCTTCGGCTGGAACAGAAATCCTTCCCATCCTCCCAAAACCTTTGAACTGTGGGAAACAATTCCTGCGCCGCGCTCTCGCTCTGTTTTAGACATTCTCTCTGTGCTTCACTAGCGCACCGACAGACTCGCACTTACACTATTAAACATTTCATGGTATTCATTCACTGTTCCTGACAGATCTGAGAGCAAAAACGAAAGGGGGATATGGAAATCAAACCGAGTCCCAGTGTTATCTGTCAAGATTCACAGAACATATTGGAAAGTACAGACTGCTGTTTCAAACCGCTAGACATCAGTCATGAAGCATGAATCCAAATCTGAGACGAAATGATTAAATATGGATTAATAATCAGAAAGCACACAGACAGAGGATGAATATGACTCTAAATATGCATCAAAGGAGCTGCGTTAGTGAATATTAATGAAAGACAAGCCTTCGGCTCTCTGGAAACTTGACAAAAAACCCCCACAATAAATCAAACACAGAGACAAATACTATATTTTCCCATTTAATAATTTTTGCATGGCGGAAGAAAACAGCCCTCTTTATCATTCGGCACAACATACACAGAATATAAATGAGTTGCTTTGGGTTTTTTAACATTCAAAGTGGTAAACAGTGAAATCCAATAAAATTCAGCCAAACATTAAGTCAAGCTGACATTTTCTCTTTAAAGGCTAGTCAGATAAAACGTACAGTGGTTTATGCAGGACGTCACATCGCTGGAGACATATATTAGTCTGCGGTTATTTTTTACATGTAAACATTTGGCTCTTAGAAAGACTGATATTAGAAAGACACTATTTATATTCCAAAGGCTCTGAGATTTTAGAGATTCTGTGCTTGTTTGAAAACCCGGCTGTGTTCCAATCCCTACATAGAACACGCCACGACTCAAACCGAAGTCTCTGTAAAGGGAGAGTTCACACAAAAATTAATATTTTGTCATCACTTGTCAGATTTCTTTGTTCTGTTGTACACAAAGGAAGATATTTGGAAGAATGTTTGTAACCAATCAGATCTCGACCCCCATTGACTGCCATATAGTAAGGGGAAAAATACTATGATTGGTTACAAACATTCCTCCAAATATCTTCCTTTGTGTACAACAGAACAAAGAAATCTATACAGATTTGGAACAACTTGAGGGTGAGTAAATGATGACAGAATTTTCATTTTTGGGTGAACTAACCCTTTAAGTTGGCTTTGCCAGTGATCAATATGTAGTAGTACTTGGGTTGGTTGCTAGGGTACTCAGGGTGGTTGCTAAGGTGTTGCTATGCAGTTGTTAGAGCATTCGGGGTGGTTGTTAGGATGTTGCTATGTGGTTGCTAGGGTGTTATGTTGTTGCTAAGGTGTGTTTGCTAGTACGTATTATCAGATTGCTAGTACATATTATCACATTGCTAGCATGTTTTAACATGAAGCTAGCATGTTTTAGCATGTTTTAACATGAAGCTAATGTGTTTTAGAATGTTTTAACATGAAGCTAGCAAGATTTAGCATTGAAGCTAGAATGTTTTAGTTTGAAGCATATTTTAACAAGGAACTAACAAGTTTTAGCCTGAAGCTAGCATGTTTTAGTTTGAAGGTAGCATGTTTTAGCATGTTTTAACATGTTTTAGCATGTTTTAACATGTTTTATCATGAAGCTAGCAAGTTTTAGCACAAAGCTAATAGGTTTTAACATTAAGCTAACATGTTTTAACATGAAGCTAACATTTTAGCATGTTTTAACATGTTTTAGCATTAAGCTAGCAAGCTTTAACATGAAGCTAATAGGTTTTAACATTAAGCTAACATGTTTTAACATGAAGCTAACATTTTAACATGTTTTAACATGTTTTAGCATTAAGCTAGCAAGCTTTAACATGAAGCTAGAATGTTTTAGCATGTTTTATCATGAAGCTAGCAAGTTTTAGCACAACGCTAACAAGTTTTAACATTAAGCTAACATGTTTTAGCATTAACCTAACATTTTAACATGTTTTATCATGAAGCTAGGAAGTTTTACCATTAGGCTAACATGTTTTATTTATTATGCTAAGGTTTTAACATTTTTTAACATGTTTTAACATGAAGCTAACATTTTAGCACGTTTTAACATGTTGTAGCATGAAGCTAGCAAGCTTTAACATGGAGCTAGCATATTTTATCATGAAGCTAGCAAGTTTTAGCACAACGCTAACAAGTTTTAACATTAAGCTAACATGTTTTAGCATTAAGCTAACATTTTAGCATGTTTTATCATGAAGCTAGGAAGTTTTACCATTAAGCTAACATGTTTTAGCATTAAGCTAACATGTTTTAGCATGAAGCTAGCAAGCTTTAACATGAAGCTAGCATGGTTTAGCATGAAGCTAGCAAGTTTTAACACAAAGCTAACAAGTTTTAACATTAAGCTAACATGTTTTAACATGTTTTAACATGATGCTAGTATGATCAAGCACGCTGCTTGCCTGTTTCTAGCAACTTCAACTCCATTCACAAATCCTCTCCCGTGGCCTCATGAGATCGAATACTATGCGAGTAACAGTACAATGTCTGAATTCATAGTATTCGAAAAACAGTTTCGATGTTTGACAGAAACACTGAGGAAGAACATCATTTTTGCAGCAGTTCTCAGTATTCCTGCACCATTATACGTAGAACACTCGATCGTCACGTCACAAGGCCAAACGCCGCGGTTCAGCTCCTGAAACCAGGAAGCGTCAGCAGGTCATTTCTCATTCAGAAGCCGCCGGTGGTCCGGAGATCTTGTACGCCGGAGCAGATGTGACTCTTACTGAGGGAGAGGAAATTAAGAAGCAGCCGCTCACTCAAGAATATGAAGGAAATCTGCTTGGCAAAACTACATCTCTCTCCACAGTTCATCAGCGGTATTGTGCGAGAGTGTGTGTGTGTGTGTGTGTGTGTGTGTGAGACTCCAGCGCTGGTTTGTGTTCATGCCCTGTAATTTGGACCCTTGAGAATTCTTTTCAGAATCCTTGTTCCTAATGCCTGAATTGGGCTCAGAAACAGCCAATCAGGATGTGCCTCAGAATAATGCCAGCAATCTTGTGTCTGTCATTTCTGACATGCAGCAAATGTGCCTATTTTCTTCTTGAGCAGGATTGAGCCCATTTCCTTCCATCTTGCGCCAGGTCAATTAAATCCGGCACGGGCCTCCGTTTGTGCTCAAATCATCTGCTACGTGACGACTCTGCCATACAAATGGGTTTGGTATAGTTTCAGAATTCAGATTTTTTCCTTTCTTTATTATTTATTATTGTCATAGCATGAACATCTACGAAGGACGTTTCAAAAGGTCACATTTATTTTCAGTGTAATAAAGGTTGATGTGGAGTATAAATAGTGGGAGATTCTGTTTCAAATAACATTAAGTGCAAATAGATGCTGTTCAAAGAAGTGATACGTTATTTGTTCTAGAAGCAAAACAGTCTTCATAGAGAAATCAACCTTATAATGCAATCCAAGACGGTGAACAAAGCAAATGAAATGTCAAATATACTTCATTCAATTCCCAAAAGTTCAGTTTAAATATTGTGTTGTTAGTTTAGTGTGCTGATGCCAGATCAGACTTTATATATAGAAAGATGGTCCTAGTAAAGTAATATATTTATATTTCATACTAAGTATAGTTTAAATTTTTACTGACATATCGCTTGAGACTTACTGATATTACTGATAGCCTAAAATGTGTTTCAATGTCACTATTGATAAGGATTGTATGATATTTGAATAAATGCAAGATATTTAAAGTGTACCTAAATCTACTTCAGTATATCTTCAGTTGGACCTCAGCACTACTTCTGCACAATTAAAGTGCATTAACCCTTAAATGCATGACTGTTTCGCCAATCATTCTTACATATTCGGGTCTTTATCGACCCGGATCTATATCTAACACGGAAGGATCTCTACCTGTCGCGATAATATAAAACTCCTCTGATATTAGAGTAACAATTACAGAAGAATAAAATAAAACATATTTTGTTACCTTTTAGAGCTTGAAAGGGCTCGGTTTGAGCAGATGTTTTATGCCATCATCACTGTCCTCGTCAGAGCTCATTTCCCAGTAAATTCAGCAAATAATGGGCTAGTTTTATGTTTGAGTTCACGAATATGAGCCCATTCGTGATCTCAAACGTATTCTCAAAATTATATAATTTTCAACATCTTCAAAATCAATATTTCGATCGCTAACAGCTTCACCAGATCAATCCAGTGACAGTTACAGTCATATTTGATTGCGTTCAGTACTTGTTCTGCAGTAAATCGCTGAGCCATTTCATGTTTTTCTTATTATTTCGTTTTCTGTCTGAATGAGTCGTCACTTCAGCATTGTGTATCAGACATTGCCACCTTGTGAAATAAAGGTGAATTGCACTTATTCTGTCATCTAAGATTCAATTATTATTGTGCAGAAAAAAATATACACTCATACACACCTCGGGTCGTTTGTGACCCTATACAATTTTTACAAAAAATGAATACAAAAATAGGCATTCTTTTATAATTTTATGATTTTTTTCTTGTTATATTCTTTATAATGTATTGATTGAGGAATACCAAGAAGGTTGATGTCTAACTTTAAAAAATGAACGAGGAGGAGGGTAGTGAATGACATCCCGGGTCACTAAAGACCCGAGGTATGCATTTAAGGGTTAAGTACAAAATTAGTTGTTCCAGTTTAGCAGACTTTAAAGGGTTAGTTCACCCAAAAATTAAAATTCTGTCATTAATTACTCACCTTCATGTCGTTCCACACCCGTAAGACCTTCGTTAATCTTCAGAACACAAATTAAGATATTTTTGATGAAATCCGATGGCTCAGTGAGGCCTGAGCAATGACATTTCCTCTCTCAAGATCCATTAATGTACTAAAAACATATTTAAATCAGTTCATGTGAGTACAGTGGTTCAATATTAATATTATAAAGCCACGAGAATATTTTTGGTGTGCCAAAAAAACAAAATAACGACTTATATAGTGATGGCCGATTTCAAAACACTGCTTCAGGAAGCTTCGGAGCGTTATGAATCAGTGTATCGAATCAGCGGTTCAGAGCGCCAAAGTCACGTGACTTCAGTTTGGCGGTTTGACACGCAAACCGAATCATGATTCGACACGCGGATTCATTATGCTCCAATGCTTCCTGCAGTGCTTCCAGTTTAGACAATTGACCATTCGTAAAGACCCCCCCCCCCTTTATTGCTACGTCCGACAAGCCATGCTGATCTCACGCCGCACATCATGTTCTCACACGGTGAAAAATACATCGCGGAGCAAAGAGGACACTGACAACGCGTCGACAGACAAAACAGAGCAGGTTACTTTTGATATGAAACAAAGTTCAAATTTTGTCATCTTTAAAGAATTTTAAACAATAAAAAACAATTTGTGTCTCTTTAATGTGTCGTGACAGATCGCTGTAGCGCCTCAGCTCAAGCGGCTCATGAACCGATCATCTCTTCCTACTAGTTCATTTATAGCATCACATAAACGTGAATGAACATCAGAAGGAATGTTGTTTCAATCGCGGAAAGATGTCAGTATTTTTCAAGTTCAAGTCCACCTATGTCAATCTGCTAACTCCTCTGACTCCTTTGTGGCAGATTCGGCGTTATGATTGGTTAGATCGCCTGTCAATCAAACTCCCTGCGAAGGGTCAATTGGAAGGTATTTTTATTAAGTACATAATATGTAAATGTATTTGTCTACTGTATTTTTTATGTATAGTTTTTATATAGAATATATTTTCTCATATGAATTTCAAACAAAATAATCAAATCTATTCGATAGATAAGTTAGTAACCAAAAAGTAAGACAATGTGTAATTTGATATGTTATTTTATGTAATTTGTAATCAGTCTATCAAGGAAAACGGCGTAGCGTAAAGTGCTTTTAATGACCATAAACCATCAAAATATGAGGAAAATATGTTATATTTTTTAAATATGAGGGAAGAACAAAACTCTAAACTTAAGGTTTAAGGTATTATCTGACAAAATGATTTGGCAAAAACTACAAGTTTTATTTTACTATGCAAAAAAATGCATATAAAACAAGAAGCTGAGAGGAAAAAGCAAACATTGACTACAACATAAACACTTATTAATATTCAGTTGGTTCTCTCTTTAATTTCTTTGACAAAAATTATGTCAGCAAAATTTGTCATATTTTACTGCGTTATTATCACAAATAAAGCAATCGACTCCAAGCACAACTACACAATATGACTACAAAATCTCTAATAATAGTATTTGAATAAAGAGTGAAGATGTCAGTTTCACTATAGGCCGTGAGTCGGTCGATTTGTTCATCTCTCGAATGTCAAACCTGTGCAGGTCACGCCGCTTCAGACGCTATTCAGATGCTGCTGGGCTTCATCTGACGATCCACATGAAGAATTCACAGCATCCGTGCGGAAAACAGCACTGGAAGTGTGCTTCACGCGATGCAGCAGTTTTAAGGAGGATCACCATGGCCCCTTTCTCCGTCCTGATAGAAGATCAGAAGCAAAATGACAGGCCGATGAAGAATTTATTTGAGATCTCACCAGGAGCCGAGAAGCTTGCTGAACAGAGTCTATTAGAGCGGCAGAGACAGGCTTCAAATGACTTCTGATGCTAGTGAATGAAATTGGCCAAGGAAATGGCTATAATTTCATTCATTATTTAGAGGTTCAAGTGCTGAAACCCTACTATAATTGTTCAATTTTCCAAAGATCAGCATTCTCCTCTAAAAGTGATCAGGCAGACGAATCCATAAGTCATAGAGACTTGAATCTTTGAGGGCTGGTAGTGCTCACACCATCTACAACGTCAGCAAGACTCGCCCTGATCGGACTGACGGGGGCGCTACAGCGGTCAAAAGATCGAAAGGACTCATAGCTCCTAAACCGTTAGGCCATAAACTGTCTTATATCATTGGAATCGTTGGCTCAAGACGGACAGATACATGCCTCGGATTCGCTTTGGTGAAATTTTCGATATTTTGGATTTTTTGAAAAACCTACTTTTGCAAACCTTTCCTTTGTCTTTGGCCTGTCGGAACCAAACCAGTGCAGAAAGATTCTCCAGAGTCTGATTGTCAATAATTATCAAAAAAAAAGTTGAAATTTTGATACACGAATGCTAAGGGACGACAAAACATTCAAAGTGGGCGGAGCCACTTTTACTAAAATGGCTGTAACTCGTGAACGGAATGAGATATTTTCATCAAACTCAGCACACCTATGTAAGAGCTCATTCTGTGCTCACGTGAAAAAGGATGCAGCGACTGGCCACTTGGTGGCGCTATAACATGAAAAAAAAACATGAAAATGGCTATAACTGCTTCAATGTTACTCTGAATGACTTAAAAATTGGCATGTAGTGTCTTCGTCCGAGGTGTCATGATTGTCTGTGAGGACATTGATGTATTTCGAAAAACATGGCCGCCATCAGCCAATCAAGTTTGAGCAGCTATCAGACAAGGTCAACGGAGGTCAATCGGAACGAAACTCGCTGGGCCTGTTTGACTCACGGCTCTAGAGGCCTGTGAGAAATTCAAAAGAAATCGGCCACTGGAGGGCGCCTTTGTGTTTTTCACGTGCGTAAAGGATTTTATATCACACGATTTTTCACACACGCCCATGACATTTGAACTCCTCATTCTGAGCAACTTTGCCTCTAGGACCGCCGCTGTCAATCGAATCGTTCGTTAAATATTGGAGATTATTTCAAAAACCAACTTTGTCGAATTAGTCCTAGTTTTTTGGCTCAACCTCAGTAACTGTTAAAAAGCTTTAAAAACTATATATTTCCTATGATAAATTGCCTGTATTTGCTGTAAATGGTCTTTTCCATCTATGATCGAGATGGTTAAAGGCTTGCTGATTAAAACATTATACCTTTTTACGCATGTGCTTAAAGGCCTTATAGCGCTTGAACCCCTATAACTGCTGCTCGCAGCTATATTTATAAATATATCTGTGTGTGTGTGACAATCACATGACAATCATTGTCCATTGTGATAAATGAAGGGAAGAAACATCAGCCACAATGTTTAGCATTTCTTGAACTTCATTTGAACCAATTACCAAATGTTAATGCATTTTTAAGACTTGCAAAAGTTGTATTTTCCACTCTGTCATGCATTGAATTAAATGT
The DNA here is from genome assembly GCA_036281575.1 of Ancherythroculter nigrocauda. Classification (NCBI taxonomy): domain Eukaryota; kingdom Metazoa; phylum Chordata; class Actinopteri; order Cypriniformes; family Xenocyprididae; genus Ancherythroculter; species Ancherythroculter nigrocauda. The sequence goes on from VTFQ01000006.1 coordinate 47,782,162, forward strand.
GATATGATGAGATGTTGTGAGATCTTGTACTGTTGAAACAGAATAATGTACTGTTTTGACTGCCAATTTTAAGAAAATAGTAGTTAGTATGCAGTGCAGTAGGCAAGAATTCCAATCTGAACACAGAAGTCTCTCTCATGTTACTGTATTTCTTGGAGAGCGGCTAAGATCACACATGGGAAGCATGAATATCAGAAAGAAGGCTTTGTTCTGCTGGGAATGACCAGAGCGCTCATGCGGAGAGTTGAGCTCACTTTGGGCAGATTGAAAATATAATCACTCTCAGAAACGTGTCTAGTGGATGTCTACAGACAGAGCGAGTGCTGAATGAACAAAAAGGTGAAAATGGAGAGAAAACGAGAGCCACAGACAGAATGGGACCGAGAGAGAGAGATTGTGAGTGAACGCAGGGAGTGATGAGGCTTGACACAACAACATCTCTCTCAGAACGACCTCTCCGACACTAGAGGTCACAGCGATGATGGAAAGAGGCTGAATTAGGCGACATAACTCTCTGGAAACATATTAGCTCTGTTCCCAAAGCTTTGTTTGGAAAAAATGGCAAAAATATTAAGAGTACAATGTTAGTACACGGTTCCGAATAGACCCTTTTCACATTTCCGGGTTTCTCATAAGCGGAAGTCGTCATAGTTGGGTAAAATTCTATACATTAAATATATTTTTTGTGTTTCCATTTGCTCAAATAGCAAAAGAAAAACTCCACAATAGTGTTTTCACAAGAGGAAAAAAATGAAAAAATGAAGAGTGATTGATAATGGCCGTCAGGAAGAGAGAAACACCCTCACAGGAGTAATAAACTAGTTTTTTGTAATTTGATGCAAAGATAATATAATACTAAGTATAGTGTTATAAATATACATATGTTTAAAAAAAATGAAAATATAAAAAACTTTGCAGGATTTACGATATCGATGACCGTTAAAACGCGTCATCACAGTCTGTGAAAAGTGACTGATTTGTGAAGATTTGAAACCAGCGCGCAGCCAATGGACGGGCATGATGGGAATAGGCCCCGCCCACTATGATGAATAGGCCCATCCGGTTATTATACAAATATATTATTTATTAAATTATTGTTGTTTCATTGATTCTAATACAATTACAAACATGATTACAACACATCAAATCCTAAAATAAATAAAACGTGCTTTCGGATAATGCTTGATTAGTTTGATTGACATCTGTGTTATCCAATTAGCTGCGTCTCATGCATTTCGCGCCTGTGAGTCCGTGTTTACCCATCTGCTTATAATTTGCAGTTTTGTGTTAGAAAATATTACAAAAACAACGATGTTTAAGCAAAATTATGTTTAAAATATATATATTTTTTAAAAACTGGCGGGAAAGAACCTGTCAATCATCTCTGAGGTACTTTTCCAATCCGGCTCGTTCTGTAACAGGTTAGTCGTTTTCTTTTGCAAATCATATCTCTTTGTGTGTGTGTGTGTGTGTGTGTGTGTGTGTTATTTTGTATGTGGAGGGCGGACGAGTGTAGATATCCTAGGTGTTGTTGTTTGTAGATGTTATATGATTTAATTGACAATTGAAAATGTCCACGTCTGTGTATTTTGTGTTCTTATTAGCTTTGTTCTAGTTTGAGTATTGTAATCTGCAACAGTATATAGTGATTGGGCTAAATACATTTTATAATTTTATATTTATTGTACATAATGTTTATATACATTTTATCATGAATACATTTTACTCATGTTCACTCTGGACTTCGAAATTTTCGCGAATCGTTTGTTTCGAATCAGTGAATCGAAGAGCGCATCAAACTGCCAAAGTCACGTGGTTTCAGTAAACGAGGTTTGATTACGTCATAACTGTTTTGACATTTCAATGGTTCGCCGCTAGGGGGCGACGAACTCTGTGAACTCCTGAACCAGCCAGACCGAGATCTCCACAGTGGGTTGTGAATTGTAATGGGTCACTAGCTGTTTTAAGTGTGAATTGAAAAGATGTGGTCTTTTACAGAGGACACTGGCACAGCAAGCCGGTTAAAACATTAAAAAACAGTTTCCGCAGCACTCCAAACATCAGTGTCCCCACACTCTGCTGTTCAGTATATTCATAACTTCCTCAGATGATGGGGCTGTTCTGATAAGCAGGTGCATAAAAAGTCCCTCCATTTATAAATGATAGAGTGAAGAAAGAAATGAGTGTTGGTGGCCTCTATAGCCTTCAGCTGAGACGAATAGAGTCACCTGCGGCGTCATCGCACATTTTACAGTCAGGGACAGACTGAACTGGGCTTATCCTCGTTGGCCAGTCTTTTGCGTTTATGTTTCTGTAGAGTTTTGATCACTTCATGTGTTTTTACTTGTTATCCAGTCATGAAAAGACCAGTTGTAAATGTCCTTCAACATGTGTAACCAAACTAAAATTAAACCATAAACATTTTACTTGAAATAAACATTAATTGAAATAAAATAAAATGCAGAACACTTACTTAACACTCTGGTGCTCTTCACGTGTCGGACCAAAAATTACCAATTTTTTTTATTTCAATGAAATGAATGTACTATATTTTAGTTCGATAATGTTTTTTATTTAATATTTTGTATTTTCAGGGGATTTTATGGTACTAAATTATATGTACGCTTTAGTTATAATCCATTTTTTCATTTTCATTGACCTGAAAAGGAAATTTCCAATTTAAACTGTACATTTTGAATGCTTTAGACTTAATTTTGGTCTCTTTTCAAAGACGACACTTGGCAAATTATTGCTGAAGTGAAAAAGTTTTAAAAAGTTAACTTAAAAAAGTTACAGAATTTTACATTTATTGTTATGAAAAATGCACAAAAATACTATTTTCAATTTTTATATGAAATATATATTTTACAAAACACATTTTACTTTAAATCTGTAAAAAATCTAAACAAGTTGTGTTCGAAATTTGAGGTTGATATCTCAAAAAATGAGCTTTCAGTCAGATTTTGTTTGGGCGCAGTACCAAACGCTTCCACTAGATGAAATTCATCTCCCATTCATTTCCAATGCGCTCATTTTTGACCACGAGGCGCACAAGTGTGACTATTTTATTCAGGACTATTTAACCTTTTTGAATCATGTCCATGATTTTTTTGTGTGTTCACATAGCAAGTGCTAAAACCTTTACCAAGTTTCGTACCATTCCGATGAACTAAAAATTTTTTAAAAAATATATTATAATTTTTCGGTCAAAAATTATCGAAGAGCACCAGAGGGTTAAACTTTTTTTTATTGCTGCTAGTTGCTGAGGCAACTTTTCTCATTTTTATTTAGTTCAAGTTGAAGTAGTAAATAAACTAAAACTTAAAAACTAGAGTTTTTGTTTCAAACAGATATCACGATTCTACCATAATTCTGAACAGACAATTAAACAAAACAACATGTAATTTACTAGGGTTCTGACAAAATGTTAATTGCTGCAGTCTATTTAAAAATGTTTAATTAATTTGAATGAATTATTTATAAAAAATCGGGTTGAATGAATGATTCAATGACTCGCTCATAAAGACTTCACTTGTTTCATTACTGGATGAATCAGTTGTTTTGAATCTCTTGATTCAATGATTCAATGACAAATTCATGTTTTTAACAGTCACTTGTCGCCACCTACTGGTGTAATGCTGTAATTGATCCAATCGTTATTTGAAGCATCACATTACTTTCAAAAAGTTATTTGCTCTATTTTGATCACTACTGTAGACATCAGTGTTTATATCTGAACTATAAACGTTTATCCAGTACTTCTGTGATAATCTGAATGATTGTAAGACAGAAATAATGAAACTGTGTGGTTGAAAAGATTGTTTGTGAAGCTGTTTCTTACCTATGGAGCCCCGCACAGGACATGCAAGAAAAAAAATTAAATCATGTGTACATTTTAGTAAATCGAGGGAACGAATTAGTAAATCGTGCTCACGATTTAGCCTACTATTTTTTTCCTGCATGTCATGTCCGTACTTACCTATACATGACAACACAATCGAGATCGCGATCTTTTAATGATTAATCGTGCAGCTCTAATAAAAATGATTAAAAAAACACACAACAAAATTACTAAAACTTTAACTAAAATGAAAATGAAAATAAAAAATAAAATTCCGAATAATAACAAAAATATAAAAGTAGGTATATCAGTGATACTAAAATAACATTGAACATTGTTATATTTGCATATAGTGCTGGAAAAATAAATTGTATATAGAATTTAGATCTGTTTTGCATATATAATAAGTAATGTGTAAATATAAAGTGTAATAATAAGATTCATAATGCAGTGACTAAGAGTAAAAAGGTGTTTCTGACAAATAGAATTAGAGGAATAGTAGATGTATTTAATAAGATATGGACCCCCTTTATACAATTATCATATATATATATATATATATATATATATATATATATATATATATATAAACAATAACAGATACTATACTGATAAGAAAATTAATTAAACTACAGTTATGTTTAATTATTTATTTCTTACTTATGCATTTTCATTTTTGTACACATTATTATTATTATAACTGTATCATAGATTTTGAGCCAGGAAAGTTGTAATTGTTTTTTATTTTGTGTGGATCATGTGGACAGTTTAACAAAAATAAATAAAATAGAATAAAAAAATGTAATTTAGCAGAAGCTTCGATGCAAAGCAACTTAAAAATGAGCAAACATTGCAACCAATTTATCATAAAAGCCAACAAAATTTGCAGTACACAATGCCAGGTTACAAGTATGGACTAGATTAGAACAAATGCAGAAAAGTAAAGAGTTTGCTTTGGAAGAGGTCTGTCTCCGGCCCAAAAGAGCCTCACAAATGGCCAGCGATCGCTGCGATTCATTCACAGATGGCTCCCGTTAAACCCACAGTCCTGCAGCTCAGCATTTGGTTGCTTTTGAAAGTGAATTTCTGCCTTGGCTTGCCGAGGTTCTGTGAATAAGCATTCAGGCCAACTCCAAATATCACATAACAGTTTCTGGAGAGCAGCAGTTCAACCTTATTTCCTGCAAAAGAACGGAGGGGGGATGAATACGGTCTTTTGATGATGAGTTATGAGCTTGGTTCCTGTGGCGAAATGTGGGCGACAGCTGGGACGAGCGCTGTGGGGCGAAACGCTGTCATGACGGCTCTGATTATGGTGGAGCGTCTTTAGTCCAACTGTTGTTCCCGATCTGATGTGGAAATGAAATATTTGCCGTGTCACTTCTCTCTTTCTACTCTACTGCGTTCCACCAAAACTGTCCCGAGTGATGTGAAAATATGTCTATTCTTTCCAAATCAAGTCACTGAAAAACAAGTGCCAAAATGAGCACAAGGGAGTTTGAAGAACATTCAATCTGATAGCGTTCATTTGACATGTAAAGCTGTTCAGCCATTGCGTATAGACGGATCCTCTCGACCGGAAAGCATCATATTTTTATGTATAATTCTTTTTACGCCGTACCTTCAGAGCTCTGAACTACAAAAATGATTCAATTCAAGAAGAGAAGCAAAATTACTAAAGATATTAAGTCCTATTTTCTGAAAAATGAAGTGAGAATGAAGTTAAAACAAGAACAAATATCTGCCAGTGGAGTCTGAAAAATAATCTTGTTTTTCCTTTGAATTAAGTCTATTTTTCTGACTCCATTGGCAGATATTTGTTCTTGTTTTAAGCACAAACTCACTTCATTTTGAGCATTTTTTCAATAAACAAGTCTTCAGTCATTTCTCTTCTCCAGTAAATGATCTTGATTTAGGAATGTTTAGATATTTGTGCTGGAAAACAAGACAGAAACACTGAGGAAAAACATTGTTTTTTTGCAGTGTGTAACTTTATACAGTATATTACGACATATTTGGACATGAGAATGAACTGTATAGTAGGAATGATCTTTACATGGACATTTACAGTGCTTTCCAATATTCAGTCTTTTATGTATTCTAGTTCCCATTGCCGATAGAGCCGTTGTATACAGGAACAGAGATCAGTTCTTTGACGGATCCCTTTGAACACCTGCTTTTGATTACAGTGCATGTTATTAACCTCTGTTCTCTCGCTCAGACGCTTTCATTAGAAATCTGAACACATTTCTAGATGGATGAAAGCGTGTTACTATTAACAGTTTGATATTCAAGCAATTATGCAGATTAAAATTATATATCTATCTATAAGGCTATCTATCTATCATATATATCTATGTATCATTACTTTTCTGTTTTTATCGCATTTTACAGGTCAGATGTTGTGTGGACATGCACTTTTAAAGGGGTCATGAATTGAGAAATCAACTTTTCCTTGAGCTTTAGATATTTGATCATACTATAAGAATATCCTGTAATATTCAGAACTGAAAACTTCCTTGTTAGTCCAATAAAAGCTTTTATTGGACGACTGATCCTGTCATAGATAGGTGAAACTCCGCCTCCACTGAAGAAACTCCGCCTACTTCATCATTGCATCATGGATGAAAATATTAAGTTAATTAAACAGTGATTAAAGTATATATAGAAAGCGATCAAAGAACGCTCCCTTTGCAATCGCTGAAGCTGTCAATCAAACAGCGTGAGTTTATCAGTGACTGAGTTCTGGACTCGCATTTTATTCAATGAATCTCTTAGTTTTATGGTGTTTGCACTGTTAGTTACGATTAAAGCATTCGTTAGTGTGCAGAAATTGAGTTTCAATGATGAGATCACTGCTTTCATTCGCTCAACATGTCTGTGATCGACTACAATGATCATCACTGCAGCCTTTCATGCCACGATCTAAATATAATGACATAGATCTAAATAATCAACACTTTTCATGATTAGTTAACCTTGAGAGCTGTAATGGTAAAAACGTGCTAAAAGTTTTCGAGAGAGTAATACTGAGCTATTTCATTTGCAAAGATGTCAGCCAATCACAGCAGTGGGCGTTTACACTGAAGTCTCACAGAGACACGCCCCTTAAAACAGAGCGTTTAAACCAGAGGGATAAAATCAGGGTAGGAAAAATGCCTTTTATTTCTAAATTATGACCATTTTTGACGTAAAAAGCATACTAACATTATAAGTGCACCCCAGGAAACATTATAAAACAATAAAAGAATACAGTTCATGACCCCTTTAATAACTTAGATCATAATAGATCATCTTAACATAATTATAAACACACCAGGTTTAATTATACAACTCTATGTAAAGTACATTAGATATACATAGATAGACAGATAACACATAATGTGCCACACATATTACAGTATATACAGAACAGTAGTATAAACAAGATACACAATGTAAATATAGTATAAATAAACATCATATGACAACTGAAACAGTATCTATTGCACATGAAATGGAAACAAAGCAAGAAACCTCACTTGTCCTTCAACACTATCTCATCTCAGACTCCAGACAAAAGAGGAGACGTTTCCCTCTGTTTCTATTGCCATCTACTGGAGCTCCCTGGAGTCTTCCTGTAATGACATCATTCAGACAGGAGCTGTTGTAATGCAGAGCACATACTGCTAAATGCCACAACCATTTCCTCACATTGTGATCGCCTTCCTTCTGTAAACACTCAGATGGTCTGATAGCAGTCTGTTATTTGGAAAAGGCATTTACGTGTGCGTGCAGCCGTCTCGTATGGGCTGGGTTAGTAAACACGGCTGTAAAATCAATGTATTCCAAGAAATTAAAAGCTTTCGCTTTAAGGTTTGCCAGCGACATGCATATTTTCCCAAAATCATAAAACTATTATCCCAGATTTTCATTGTGCTCTCAAACTTCTGGATGTATATATAACTGTGGCCTGTAGCAGTTCAGTAGCAATAGACGCATTTTTGTCAATTGCAAGTGTTTGTGAAAGATTCTGTTTCTTTACCTTTAGGTGGTGAAAGGCAATTTTAAGGCATGAAATCTAGCCTGCATAATAGGATTAAAGCGTTCAGTCAGATGTTTTGCGACTGGGTTTCGGGTTTCAAAGCAGCCTGCATTTACATATTCATAAGGAACATTGGATTATTCAAATTTCTTCAGTAAGTCGGAAGTAATTTGTGACATGACAATTTGACTTACACTTTTATTAAGACCGGTTGCCAGCATATTGGTCATGTTGAACGTTCACTGAGAGCTGAATTCACATGTTCCGGGAAACAGTTTCCACTGCGCTTTCAGAAATAATGAAATGATGGAAATCTCAGCAGTGCGCAGTACGGAAGTGACAGCGGAACTGACATATAGATGGCGCTCTTCTCTTGTGCGGTGTACATTCACATCACCATCATCATAACAGGTAGAAATCATGCAGAATAAGGCAACTGTCAAAGAGAAACTGCAAATAAATGAGCAGGTCATACTGTATCCCAAAATCAAAACAAAAACAAGAAATTATATTTTGCATAAGAATTTTTAAGACCACTAAGATGTTCTGCATTGTGTTGACAACTTTCCTGCCCAAAAATAAATAAAAAATGGAATACAGCAATACAGTAATGAAAATCATCATGCACTGCAACAAAATCCAGTCTTGTTTTCCAGCACAAATATCTAAACATTGTTAAATCAAGATACATTTACTGGAGAAGAGAAATGACTGAAGATAAATTAAAATTAAAAGATTAGTTCACTTCCAAATTAAAATTTGATAATTTATTCACCCCCATGTCATCCAAGAGGACGAATTGAAGGTTTTTGATGAAAACATTCCAGGATTTTTCTCCATATAGTGGACTTGACTGGGGTTCAACGGGTTGAAGGTCCAAATGTCAGCTTCAAAGAGCTCTACATGATCCCAGACGAGGAATAAGAGTCTTATCTAGAGAAACCATCGGCCATTTTCTAAAAAAATAAAAAATAATTTACTTTTTAACCACAAATGCTCGTCTTGCACTGCTCTGTGATGCTCCACGCATGACGTAATCATGTTGGAAAGGGTCACACGTGACGTAGGCAGAAGTACCGATCCAGTGTTTACAAAGAGAACGTCAAAGACGAAGTCAAACAACCTTTACAAAAAAAGGGCAACGATGTCGGACGATTTTGAAGTTGGAGGAGAAAATGAGATGGAGTTTTTCCACACGTGACCCTTCCAACATGATTACGTCATGCGTGGAGCATCACAGAGCAGTGCAAGACGAGCATTTGTGGTTAAAAAGTATATAATGTTTATTTTTTTTAGAAAATGGCCGATGGTTTCTCTAGATAAGACTCTTATTCCTCGTCTGGGATCATGTAGAGCTCTTTGAAGCTGCACTGAAACTGACATTTGGACCTTCAACCCGTTGAACCCCAGTGAAGTCCACTATATGGAGAAAAATCCTGGAATGTTTTCCTTCATTTCTTTTCCACTGAAGAAAGAAAGACATGAACATCTTGGATGACATGGAGGTGAGTAAATTATCAGGACATTTTCATTCTGAAGTGAACTAATCCTTTAAATCAAGATTCGTTTACTGGAGAAGCAAGATGACTGAAGATATTAAGTCTTGATTATGAAAAATGACTCAAAAGTGAGTTGAAAATTCTTAATTTTGTTTTTCATTTGCATTGCATTATAGTAATGAGAATTTTATAGCAACTATACTTAATTGTCATTAAAAAATTAATGCTCCTAAAATAGGCTTTCTTTATGCAAAATATAATTTCTTATTAGCACTTTTAGGTTGAAATATGAAACATGTTCTTGACAGTTTTCATTAGACTCACCCAATGCCCTATGAGGAGGTCTTTTGAAAGACTTGATGAATTTATATGTTAATATATGCATGGTCCTTGAAGGACAAACATGAATTTATCATGTCTCTTTTGTATCTTTTATTCTCTCTCATTTGTGCATTCTCTGCGGCCCGTTCAGTCGGTCTGAGCTGACGAGAGCTGATGTCGATGCGGTTATACAGTACACAACAGGAGATACGTGAGAGAAAATGGGACAGAGCATGTGGAGGGGTGTAGAGCAAACTCAAAAATCCCCCATATGAAAAAGTCTCTTTTAATTTGTTCCTGCGCTCTAAATATTCAATACAAAATTGATGACAGTCTCAGTTCCATAATGCAATCAGGGCTTTGAGCGATATCGCATTATACATCTGTATTCAGCTGGCCTACATCTGCTTTTGCGGTTATAATTCCATCGAGAGCCAATTACAGAGAATGTGTGTATAATTCAAGTGTATCCTAATAGACTAATTAATTTTGCATTAAATGATGAAAAAAATATGTCATGCATTTCATTACTGTAATTGGTCTTTGCTTAGCAAATCTTTTCCTACTTTCTCTTGCTGACAGTGTGTGACAAGCCAGAGATTTGATATTCCAAATTTCTCAGCATATGCGACGTCCTGATATTCTGTTCTTGCCGTTGGTTTGAAGAAGAGAGAGCCAAAAAGAGAAGAAAAACATCCCCACGTCCCACAGGAAGAATTCAGCCCTATAATAATTGAAGGAGTGCCATTTCATTAACTCTCAAACTCTGATTTCACTTTGACAACAAGTAAACAAGTGTTAGACTCGCCAATTGATCTGTGAAACAGGCTAAATGAGCTTGTCTTTAGAATTCAGACAATTATTGAACAATGTTTCTAAAGAACATCTCAGGCACATCATTATAGAAAGCCATTAAATATCTGGTACATTTTCGATGTTGTAAACAAGCTTATAATTAAGATCAGTTCTACTTTGAGACACTTCATTGACAGAAGCACAAGCAGGATTCATTTTACAGAAACGGTAAAAAATGTGAAATATTATTCCAATGTAAATCAGCTGTTTTCTATGTGAATATATAGTAAAGTGTAATTTATTCCTGCGATCAAAGCTGAATTTTCAGCATCATTACTCCAGTCTTCAGTGTCACATGATCCTTCAGAAATCAAAACTATGGAAGCTTTTTTTCCACTATGAAATAAAAAATAAAAACAACTATAAAAAATAAAAAATAACTTTTTATCTCACAATTCTGACTTTTTTTCTCAGAATTGCGAGTTTTTATCATGCAGTTCTGACTTTATATCTCGCAATTCTGACTTTATATTTCACAATTCTGACTTTATATCTCGCAATTCCGACTTTATATCTCGCAATTCCGACTTTATATCTCACAATTCCGACTTTATATCTCGCAATTCCGACTTTATATCTCGCAATTCCGACTTTATATCTCGCAATTCCGACTTTATATCTCGCAATTCTGACTTTATATCTCGCAATTCCGACTTTATATCTCGCAATTCTGACTTTATATCTCGCAATTCCGACTTTATATCTCAATTCAGACTTTGTCTCGCAATTCTGACTATATAACTCGCAATTCTGACTTTATATCTCGCAATTCTGACTTTATATCTCGCAATTCTGACTTTATAACTCGCAATTCTGACTTTATATCTCGCAATTCCGACTTTATATCTCGCAATTCTGACTTTATATCTCAATTCTGACTTTATATCTCAATTCTGACTTTATATCTCGCAATTCTGACTTTATATCTCGCAATTCCGACTTTATATCTCGCAATTCTGACTTTATATCTCGCAATTCCGACTTTATATCTCAATTCTGACTTTATATCTCGCAATTGTGACTTTATATCTCAATTCTGACTTTATATCTCGCAATTCTGACTTTATATCTCACAATTCTGACTTTATATCTCAATTCTGACTTTATATCTCGCAATTCTGACTTTATATCTCACAATTCTGACTTTATATCTCAATTCTGACTTTATATCTCGCATTCTGACTTTATATCTCGCAATTCTGACTTTATATCTCAATTCTGACTTTATATCTCGCAATTCTGACTTTATAACTCGCAATTCTGACTTTATATCTCGCAATTCTGACTTTATATTTCGCAATTCCGACTTTATATCTCGCAATTCCGACTTTATATCTCGCAATTCCGACTTTATATCTCGCAATTCCGACTTTATATCTCGCAATTCCGACTTTATATCTCGCAATTCCGACTTTATATCTCGCAATTCTGACTTTATATCTCGCAATTCCGACTTTATCTCGCAATTCTGACTTTATATCTCGCAATTCCGACTTTATATCTCAATTCAGACTTTGTCTCGCAATTCTGACTTTATAACTCGCAATTCTGACTTTATATCTCGCAATTCAGACTTTATAACTCGCAATTCTGACTTTATATCACGCAATTCTGACTTTATATCTCGCAATTCAGACTTTATATCACGCAATTCTGACTTTATATCTCGCATCAAGCTCTTTATCTCGCAATTCGACTTTATCTCGCAATTCTGACTTTATCTCTCAATTCTGACTTTATATCTCGCAATTCCGACTTTTATATCTCGCAATTCTGACTTTATATCTCGCAATTCTGACTTATATCACGCAATTCCGACTTTATATCTCGCAATTCCGACTTTATATCTCGCAATTCCGACTTTATATCTCGCAATTCTGACTTTATATCTCAATTCTGACTTTATATCTCAATTCTGACTTTATATCTCGCAATTCTGACTTTATATCTCGCAATTCCGACTTTATATCTCGCAATTCTGACTTTATATCTCACAATTCTGACTTTATATCTCAATTCTGACTTTATATCTCGCAATTCTGACTTTATATCTCAATTCTGACTTTATATCTCGCAATTCTGACTTTATATCTCACAATTCTGACTTTATATCTCAATTCTGACTTTATATCTCGCAATTCTGACTTTATATCTCAATTCTGACTTTATATCTCGCAATTCTGACTTTATAACTCGCAATTCTGACTTTATATCTCGCAATTCCGACTTTATATTTCGCAATTCCGACTTTATATCTCGCAATTCCGACTTTATATCTCGCAATTCCGACTTTATATCTCGCAATTCCGACTTTATATCTCGCAATTCCGACTTTATATCTCGCAATTCCGACTTTATATCTCAATTCTGACTTTATATCTCGCAATTCTGACTTTATATCTCGCAATTCTGACTTTATATCGCAATTCTGACTTTATATCTCGCAATTCTGACTTTATATCTCGCAATTGTGACTTTATATCTCAATTCTGACTTTATATCTCGCAATTCTGACTTTATATCTCACAATTCTGACTTTATATCTCAATTCTGACTTTATATCTCGCAATTCTGACTTTATATCTCGCAATTCTGACTTTATATCTCAATTCTGACTTTATATCTCGCAATTCTGACTTTATATCTCGCAATTCTGACTTTATATCTCAATTCTGACTTTATATCTCGCAATTCTGACTTTATAACTCGCAATTCTGACTTTATATCACGCAATTCTGACTTTATATCTCGCAATTCTGACTTTATATCTCGCAATTCTGACTTTATATCTCGCAATTCAGACTTTATATCTCGCAATTCAGACTTTATAACTCGCAATTCTGACTTTATATCACGCAATTCTGACTTTATATCTCGCAATTCAGACTTTATATCACGCAATTCTGACTTTATATCTCGCAATTCAGACTTTATATCTCGCAATTCTGACTTTATATCTCAATTCTGACTTTATATCTCGCAATTCCGACTTTATATCTCAATTCAGACTTTGTCTCGCAATTCTGACTTTATAACTCGCAATTCTGACTTTATATCTCGCAATTCTGACTTTATATCTCGCAATTCTGACTTTATATCTCGCAATTCCGACTTTATATCACGCAATTCCGACTTTATATCTCGCAATTCCGACTTTATATCTCGCAATTCCGACTTTATATCTCGCAATTCTGACTTTATATCTCAATTCTGACTTTATATCTCAATTCTGACTTTATATCTCGCAATTCTGACTTTATATCTCGCAATTCTGACTTTATATCTCGCAATTCTGACTTTATATCTCGCAATTCTGACTTTATATCTCGCAATTCAGACTTTATATCTCGCAATTCAGACTTTATAACTCGCAATTCTGACTTTATATCACGCAATTCTGACTTTATATCTCGCAATTCAGACTTTATATCACGCAATTCTGACTTTATATCTCGCAATTCAGACTTTATATCTCGCAATTCCGACTTTATATCTCAATTCTGACTTTATATCTCACAATTCTGACTTTATATCTCGCAATTCAGACTTTATATCTCGCAATTCAGACTTTATATCACGCAATTCTGACTTTATATCTCGCAATTCTGACTTTATATCTCGCAATTCTGACTTTATATCTCGCAATTCAGACTTTATAACTCGCAATTCTGACTTTATATCACGCAATTCTGACTTTATATCTCGCAATTCAGACTTTATATCACGCAATTCTGACTTTATATCTCGCAATTCAGACTTTATATCTCGCAATTCTGACTTTATATCTCAATTCTGACTTTATATCTCGCAATTCCGACTTTATTTCTCAATTCAGACTTTGTCTCGCAATTCTGACTTTATAACTCGCAATTCTGACTTTATATCTCGCAATTCTGACTTTATATCTCGCAATTCCGACTTTATATCTCGCAATTCCGACTTTATATCACGCAATTCCGACTTTATATCTCGCAATTCCGACTTTATATCTCGCAATTCCGACTTTATATCTCGCAATTCTGACTTTATATCTCAATTCTGACTTTATATCTCAATTCTGACTTTATATCTCGCAATTCTGACTTTATATCTCGCAATTCCGACTTTATATCTCGCAATTCTGACTTTATATCTCGCAATTCTGACTTTATATCTCACAATTCTGACTTTATATCTCAATTCTGACTTTATATCTCGCAATTCTGACTTTATATCTCGCAATTCTGACTTTATATCTCAATTCTGACTTTATATCTCGCAATTCTGACTTTATAACTCGCAATTCTGACTTTATATCTCGCAATTCTGACTTTATATTTCGCAATTCCGACTTTATATCTCGCAATTCCGACTTTATATCTCGCAATTCCGACTTTATATCTCGCAATTCCGACTTTATATCTCGCAATTCCGACTTTATATCTCGCAATTCCGACTTTATATCTCGCAATTCTGACTTTATATCTCGCAATTCCGACTTTATATCTCGCAATTCTGACTTTATATCTCGCAATTCCGACTTTATATCTCAATTCAGA
The DNA here is from genome assembly GCA_036281575.1 of Ancherythroculter nigrocauda. Taxonomy (NCBI): domain Eukaryota; kingdom Metazoa; phylum Chordata; class Actinopteri; order Cypriniformes; family Xenocyprididae; genus Ancherythroculter; species Ancherythroculter nigrocauda. The sequence goes on from VTFQ01000006.1 coordinate 47,797,240, forward strand.
CTTTGTCTCGCAATTCTGACTTTATAACTCGCAATTCTGACTTTATATCTCGCAATTCTGACTTTATAACTCGCAATTCTGACTTTATATCTCGCAATTCCGACTTTATATCTCGCAATTCCGACTTTATATCTCGCAATTCCGACTTTATATCTCGCAATTCTGACTTTATATCTCGCAATTCCGACTTTATATCTCGCAATTCTGACTTTATATCTCGCAATTCCGACTTTATATCTCAATTCAGACTTTGTCTCGCAATTCTGACTTTATAACTCGCAATTCTGACTTTATATCTCGCAATTCTGACTTTATAACTCGCAATTCTGACTTTATATCACGCAATTCTGACTTTATATCTCGCAATTCCGACTTTATATCTCGCAATTCCGACTTTATATCTCGCAATTCTGACTTTATATCTCAATTCTGACTTTATATCTCAATTCTGACTTTATATCTCGCAATTCTGACTTTATATCTCGCAATTCCGACTTTATATCTCGCAATTCTGACTTTATATCTCGCAATTCCGACTTTATATCTCGCAATTCTGACTTTATATCTCGCAATTCCGACTTTATATCTCAATTCTGACTTTATATCTCGCAATTCTGACTTTATATCTCGCAATTGTGACTTTATATCTCAATTCTGACTTTATATCTCGCAATTCTGACTTTATATCTCACAATTCTGACTTTATATCTCCATTCTGACTTTATATCTCGCAATTCTGACTTTATATCTCGCAATTCTGACTTTATATCTCAATTCTGACTTTATATCTCGCAATTCTGACTTTATATCTCGCAATTCTGACTTTATATCGCAATTCTGACTTTATATCTCGCAATTCTGACTTTATATCTCGCAATTGTGACTTTATATCTCAATTCTGACTTTATATCTCGCAATTCTGACTTTATATCTCACAATTCTGACTTTATATCTCAATTCTGACTTTATATCTCGCAATTCTGACTTTATATCTCGCAATTCTGACTTTATATCTCAATTCTGACTTTATATCTCGCAATTCTGACTTTATATCTCGCAATTCTGACTTTATATCTCAATTCTGACTTTATATCTCGCAATTCTGACTTTATAACTCGCAATTCTGACTTTATATCACGCAATTCTGACTTTATATCTCGCAATTCTGACTTTATATCTCGCAATTCTGACTTTATATCTCGCAATTCAGACTTTATATCTCGCAATTCAGACTTTATAACTCGCAATTCTGACTTTATATCACGCAATTCTGACTTTATATCTCGCAATTCAGACTTTATATCACGCAATTCTGACTTTATATCTCGCAATTCAGACTTTATATCTCGCAATTCTGACTTTATATCTCAATTCTGACTTTATATCTCGCAATTCCGACTTTATATCTCAATTCAGACTTTGTCTCGCAATTCTGACTTTATAACTCGCAATTCTGACTTTATATCTCGCAATTCTGACTTTATATCTCGCAATTCTGACTTTATATCTCGCAATTCCGACTTTATATCACGCAATTCCGACTTTATATCTCGCAATTCCGACTTTATATCTCGCAATTCCGACTTTATATCTCGCAATTCTGACTTTATATCTCAATTCTGACTTTATATCTCAATTCTGACTTTATATCTCGCAATTCTGACTTTATATCTCGCAATTCCGACTTTATATCTCGCAATTCTGACTTTATATCTCGCAATTCCGACTTTATATCTCAATTCTGACTTTATATCTCGCAATTGTGACTTTATATCTCAATTCTGACTTTATATCTCGCAATTCTGACTTTATATCTCACAATTCTGACTTTATATCTCAATTCTGACTTTATATCTCGCAATTCTGACTTTATATCTCACAATTCTGACTTTATATCTCAATTCTGACTTTATATCTCGCAATTCTGACTTTATATCTCGCAATTCTGACTTTATATCTCAATTCTGACTTTATATCTCGCAATTCTGACTTTATAACTCGCAATTCTGACTTTATATCTCGCAATTCCGACTTTATATTTCGCAATTCCGACTTTATATCTCGCAATTCCGACTTTATATCTCGCAATTCCGACTTTATATCTCGCAATTCCGACTTTATATCTCGCAATTCTGACTTTATATCTCGCAATTCCGACTTTATATCTCGCAATTCCGACTTTATATCTCGCAATTCTGACTTTATATCTCGCAATTCCGACTTTATATCTCAATTCAGACTTTGTCTCGCAATTCTGACTTTATAACTCGCAATTCTGACTTTATATCACGCAATTCTGACTTTATATCTCGCAATTCCGACTTTATATCTCGCAATTCTGACTTTATATCTCAATTCTGACTTTATATCTCGCAATTCTGACTTTATATCTCGCAATTCCGACTTTATATCTCAATTCTGACTTTATATCTCGCAATTCTGACTTTATATCGCAATTCTGACTTTATATCTCGCAATTCTGACTTTATATCTCGCAATTGTGACTTTATATCTCAATTCTGACTTTATATCTCGCAATTCTGACTTTATATCTCACAATTCTGACTTTATATCTCAATTCTGACTTTATATCTCGCAATTCTGACTTTATATCTCACAATTCTGACTTTATATCTCAATTCTGACTTTATATCTCGCAATTCTGACTTTATATCTCGCAATTCTGACTTTATATCTCAATTCTGACTTTATATCTCGCAATTCTGACTTTATAACTCGCAATTCTGACTTTATATCACGCAATTCTGACTTTATATCTCGCAATTCTGACTTTATATCTCGCAATTCTGACTTTATATCTCGCAATTCTGACTTTATATCTCGCAATTCAGACTTTATAACTCGCAATTCTGACTTTATATCACGCAATTCTGACTTTATATCTCGCAATTCAGACTTTATATCACGCAATTCTGACTTTATATCTCGCAATTCAGACTTTATATCTCGCAATTCCGACTTTATATCTCAATTCTGACTTTATATCTCACAATTCTGACTTTATATCTCGCAATTCAGACTTTATATCTCGCAATTCAGACTTTATATCTCGCAATTCAGACTTTATATCACGCAATTCAGACTTTATAACTCGCAATTCTGACTTTACCTTTTTTTTTTTTTTTTTGTGGTGGAAACAAGCTTCCACAGTAAACTGTTGTGCTGCTTCAGATTTTTGTGGAAACTGTCATACATTTAATTTTTCAGGATTCTCTGATGAATAGAAAGTTCAGCATTTATTTGAAATAGAATCTTTTGTAACATTATAAATGTCTTTACTGCCACTTTTGATCAATTTAATGCATCCTTGATGAATAAAAGTATTAATTTAAATAAGCAGCACAACTGTTTTCAACATTGATATGAAATATTTTTATGAAATGTGATTTACTAGAAAAATTATACTGTAAGAATGAAATGAACAACAAGTTATAAAAAATTAAAATCAACTTAAGGGGTTTTAATCAGTTTATATTTACATAGTAATCCACTATTTTGTAGAGGGGGTCAAAATGACCATTTTCCTCTGAGATCTGGAGTCAAATTTCAAGGGTGTAAAAATGACTTTAGAAAGATGGCAGCATCATTATTTTATTTTTACACAGAGATTGGTAGGTTTGTTAGTGAAATCTGTTGACTTTATTTGTCATTATATGACAACTGTGACCGTTCAAAAATGGCAAAAAGCACTTTGTGTTTTTTATTTATTTATTTTTGCCTCAAGTTTGCATGCCTGTAACTCAAGAAGTGTTATCTTAATATCCTTTTAGATTCTGGTTCTTAACAAACTTTCCTTTTGGTATCTTCATTTTTAAGACCCTCGATGGTTCAATCTCATGGATATAGGGATGTCAGTGCGGTAACTTGTAGTTATGAGACTGCGTATTTGAACATGCGTATTTAAAATAAACAAAATCCCATCTTCCAAATATCACTAAAACTGATTGAAATATAGATTTTTATAAATACATGTTTAAGAGCAAGTTAATGTGCCTCAACTGAACCATTATTAGTTGTTATTAAACATGACTTATTCTTCAGACAGTCCTCTTTAAATGCAGTAAGTATCAGCTGTGTGTAAAGTGAGCCACGTTTGGTTTTCAATCACTGAAAATGGGTAAAATTCAACAATTTGAACATGGAGCTGCTTTGAGATCCCCATATCTATGGGACTGAACTATATAGGGCCTTAAAAATTAAGATTTCAAAAGGAAAGTTTATTAATAATGAGAATCTAGAAGAATATTAAGATATCTTTAATTCTTTTAGAGTTACAGGCATGTAAACTTTGGAAAAGAAATAATTATGGCACTCAGACAGGAATGCAATTGTGTTGCTAGTTTCAACATTATTTGTTCTTCAGATATTCCTCTTTGAAAAAGAAGTATCATCTTTATGCAAAGTGACCCACATTTGATTTTTGATGACTGAAAATGTGTACAATTTACTCATGGAGCCACATTAAGATCTCCATATCTCTGGGATTGAACCATTGAGGGCCTTTAAATTGAAGATACCAAAAGGAAAGTTTAAGAACCACAATCTAAAAGGATATTAAGATATCTTTAATATTTCTTGAGTTACAGGCATGCAAACTTGAGGAAAAAAACACAAGAATTGCTTTTCTGCCATTTTTGAACAGTCACCGTTGGCATATAAAGAAACAAAGATTGCTTAAGTCAACAGATTTTACTAATAGATCTACCAATCCCTGTGTAAAAATAAAATAATGATGCTTCCATCTTTCTAAAGTCATTTTTACACTCCTCAAAACTGGCTCCAAATCTCAGGTGAAAATGGTCATTTTGACCCTCATCTACAAAACACTGGATTACTCAGTAAATATACATCTGTGACATTTAATATTTTGGCTTTCATCACTATTTATGTTTGTCTTTCTACAGAAAAAATAGTAACAAAATCAAAAATTTGAGCTGGGGACGTTTATGAAGTTTGCTTGATTTGACATGGAATGACCAATTCAAACCACTTTTAAATGCCAGAAAACTGATTTGTCACTGACCCATGAACACATGAGGGGTCTTGATTTAAATTAAGAAAATAATACAAGAGTTTTCTTTTTAAATATTGCTTCACATGGTACTAAACTCCTAAAGCTTTTTAAAGCAGTCTGGTGTGTGTGTGTGTGTGTCTGCAGTGCTGAAGGTGTCAATACAAACACCGATCGTCTCTCACACCCCTACAGCTGCTCCACACCTCACACACCTCACACACACCCATTTGCTCTCTACAGTTTGGATCATAGACTGGCATAAGCCTTATCACAACAAACCAAACATGGCCTCTGAATGCATTTTGTGTCTGAACGCATGTTTCCATTTGCTGGTGTGTGTACAAATGCTTTCAAGAGCAGCACATGGTGAAAACACTGAAACGACAGCAAGAAACGCAGCGTTTGGACACTGAATATCCACAGGCTGTGAATCAAATTATAATCAAGCATGATGGGACTATGCAGAACTTCTAACTTTCCACAAAAGCTGGATTGTTGACGGCACATTGGATGTCTTTTCCTCTTTTCTTTGTTCAAGGCCCAGCATGCAGTCTTATTTTAGTATGCACTCTGTACGTATGCAAATATATCAGGCAAGACCTTGAAACTATAAGGCATATTGCAAAAGCAAGTGGAGCCGAAGCATCTCCTGCCAAACAGTTTCTTATCTTGATTACAGTTAAACATCTTAATAGCACAACAGATGGCCTGGCTTGTTAGCACTCGGTAATACTCTTATGCTCACCAAACACGTCTTAATCAAGCTGTGATCTTTCTTTAATCACACTTCTTACTGGCAAACACTATCAGTCTAATCCTGAGAATGAGTGCTGTCTGGAGCTGTCATAAGACACATTAAAAACAAGAACAATAACCGTTAGAGGTAATGACTTTCTTGAACACAGACAGCGTCTCTGACTGAGATCAGTCACTGCAGACATCTGTGTATTTCAACTTTACATTTTTATCCTCTTTTTAGTTTAGCTGAACCCAACACACATGCGGGTGACAGATGCGTCTGAGATGAGCAGCAGAGCTTCAGAGGAATTTTATAAGCCTCTTTGCAGCAAACAACTAATTTTCTGTAATTGGCTCACGTGAACTGTCAAACGGTGTCGAATCCAGGATTTAGACACCCGGCCTTCCCCGTTAGGTGTTAAGTTCTGAGTCGTCTCGGGGGAAGTCGTGTGTAATGGCAGTCGCAAACAAATGAGAAACAAGATCTGATAATTGTCCTTCATTCGATGCAGTGAAAGCTGAATGTATAGATAGATATACAGACAGACTCTAAAAATACTGGGTTATTTCAACCCAAATTTGGGTCAAATATGGACAAACCCAGCTGTTGGGTTAAATTTTTTAATAAATTTTTAACCCGGTTGGGTTTGTCAATATTTGACCCAAATTTGGGTTGAAACAACGCAGACAAAACGATAGATAGATAGATAGATAGGACGGCATGATGGATGGATGGATGGATGGACAAATTGATGGATGGATGGATGGATGGATAGACAAAACAATGGATTGATGGATGGATAGATAGATAGATAGGACGGCATGATGGATGGATGGATGGATGGATGGATGGATGGACAAAACAATGGATAGATAGATAGATAGATAGATAGATAGATAGATAGATAGATAGATAGATAGATAGATAGATAGATAGATAGATAGATAGATAGGACTGCATGATGGGTGGATGGATGGATGGAATTTTAAATTAATTTTTAACCCGGTTGGGTTTGTCAATATTTGACCCAAATTTGGGTTGAAACAACGCAGACAAAACGATAGATAGATAGATAGATAGGACGGCATGATGGATGGATGGATGGATGGATGGATGGATGGATGGACAAATTGATGGATGGATGGATGGATGGATAGACAAAACAATGGATTGATGGATGGATAGATAGATAGATAGGACGGCATGATGGATGGATGGATGGATGGATGGATGGATGGACAAAACAATGGATAGATAGATAGATAGATAGATAGATAGATAGATAGATAGATAGATAGATAGATAGATAGATAGATAGGACTGCATGATGGATGGATGGATAGATAAAACAATAGATGGATGGATAGATAGATAGATAGATAGATAGGACTGCATGATGGGTGGATGGATGGATGGAATTTTAAATTAATTTTTAACCCGGTTGGGTTTGTCAATATTTGACCCAAATTTGGGTTGAAACAACGCAGACAAAACGATAGATAGATAGATAGATAGATAGATAGATAGATAGATAGATAGATAGATAGATAGATAGATAGGACGGCATGATGGATGGATGGATGGATGGACAAAAACGATGGATGGATGGATGGATGGATGGATGGACAAAATGATGGATGGATAAATGAAGGGATGGATGATTATAAATAAATGCTGGTTTAAAAACAACCCAACTTGGGTTAAATATGGACAAGCAATTGGGTTAAAAATGACTATATGTCTGGATTAAAATGAACCCAAAATATGTTGGAAATTAAAAATCAGACACATAATTACTAGAGGAAACAATAATAATCAAAAGGTGAACATTTATTAATAAGCAATTTAATACATGTTTATTGTTTAATTATTATTCTTTAAAATTATTAATAAATGTTCGTTTTAAGCAACAATACAGTAATTTTTAAACAATAATTGAGTTAAATAAAAGGCGTGGCAAACATTTAACCCAATCACTGGGTTTGTCCATTTTTAACCCAGCTTGGGTTGTTTTTAACCCAGCATTTTTAAGAGTGTAAGATGCACAATTTACACCATGTATACGTTATCATAAATGTACAAAATTAAAAGTAAGCTAAGATTAGCTGATGAATGTGAGAGAATCAGTGCAGCAGGTTCAGGTGTCACAGAGTCATGCTGCTGTTTACTGCAGAGGTCAGACACTGCTTAACTCAGATTACGCTCTTCCTTCTGTGTCACATTCATCTGATATCAACACTTCAGACTCCATATGCTTTACACATATTAGCCTGAGCAAACAGCCAGATTATATTCTCAGACAGCGCTATTGCTGTGATCAAATGATGCCAGACAGACGTGTGTATCAGGACCGGTGTCAAATGGTCTGCATTTGTTTCAGCCTGAGAAAATCCAGTTAGCACGGCTGAGACATTTGAGCGTGTGCCACATTTCACACCTCACTGCCCAAATGGCTGCGTGGAGAAGGACTCGCTCTTCAAGGGTTAACACCTTCATCTCCGCAGCCTGTTAATCTGACCAGGGCCGATCAATAGACCCTCATTACCTTTATCTTAGTAAATAATTAAGAAAAGAGTTCGGAAAACAAACCCTTATTGCGTTACATTTGTATGCTTGGCTGACGCTGAACAAATCGATTGATGGAAAAGTGCATGTTTGATTTTGTCATTCATTTAACAGGAACTAAACAAAACTTTGAAAACATTACAAAATATGTTAGACTAAAAACAGTAATGTTGTGAAATATTATTAGAATTTAAACAAGCTGCTTTATATGTGATCATATAAATGATGTGACGGGTCATTTTTTTGTTCAAAGGCCTTAATAATAATAATAAAAACAAAGATATGACATCCAAAGTATGTAAGATAGTACAACTAGATCTCTTTTATTGAATCCAAAAGGTTTTAATTATATTTTTCTACATATAAAGATATTTTAAAGATTTTGAAGTGTCAAAAGGTCATTCGGTTTAACTGTCCAACCGTTCATTTGTGATTAAAATATCTTAAAATGTAATAAATGTATATATTTTTTTATTCTGGCATGATTTTATAACATCATATATCAACATAGTGCAAAATGATGTTAAAATTATGTGTAGAAGTCGTTGCTTTGTTATGAAAAAGAATGTCCGGAAAAATGAATTTCATTGATGTCATTCGGAGTAACCAATATAAAGGGACCATTTTGGATCAAGTCATGTGACAGGATGTGGCATCATTCAGACACCTGCAAAGGACCACATGATCATGAAGCAAAGTAACTAACTCTCTCTTAACTATTTGATAAATTCATGTTTTCTCTTGATCATACGCATGTCCCGAAACATCAGGTCATTCGGTGCAACCGCTATAAAACATGGAAAATGTTGAAATATTTTAAAAACTTGTACTAAATATAAAATGTTTGATTGTCCTTTTGTTAGATATCAGCCTGTTAGCATTGTTCGAAAATATCGTCATTCGGTATAACCAAAAGTGTCATTCGGTAAAACCGAAATTTTGGTTAAACCAAATGACTTTTTTTGGTGACAAATCTTGTAAAAAATGACAAAATCAGCGTTAATTGATTATAAAAACCACAATCTCATTGTTAACACTTAATAAAACTTCAAAATTATTATTATTTTTTTTGTTTTACACTTTTAAAAACCTTATTCGTCAATGACCTGAATATATAATAAAGTGTGATTTATTCCTGTGATCAAAGCTGAATTTTCAGCATCATTACTCCAGTCTTCAGTGTCACATGATCCTTCAGAAATCATTCTAATATGATGATTTGCTGCTCAAGAAACATTTATGATTATTATCAATGTTGAAAACAGTTCAGATTTTTGGGGAAACTGTGATGCATTTTATTTTTCAGGATTCTTTGATGAATAGAAAGCTAAAAAGAACTAATATAGATATATAATATATACAGTATAGATACTTATATATGTATATATAAAACTATATCTATGAAATGTCCTCATAAAACATGGAAACCCAACATGTGTGTGCATTTTATTTTTATATATTGCATTTTAGCTTATCCTCTCATATGTTAAAAAACTACACACACTTTTACAGTTTCTCTTTGGTATTATTTTCACATGTAAGGTGTACATATTCAAAACTCTTAGTACAAAACACTAAACTGATCACACTTCTAACAGCTCGTCATTCTTTCAAAACCTGACCTCATGCTTTTATTCTAGTTGTACAAATTTTCATTCTTCATAATCACTGTTTAAAAACACAATATAATGTTATAAGAACATTTGGTTTAATCACAGAAACACAACAGTATGCTCTTCTTTCAGTTTAATACTTTTAACAATCATTCAATATGTTTCAAATCACTCTTGAAGCTGAAATATTTACAATTACACAGGCTACAGATGCCACATTAGAAAATACGCTTACATAACCTAAATTACATAACTGACATGAAATCCATAATGTTTGTAATAGTATCTGTTCAGTGTTATCAGACGGTGTGATGAAGTACGACAGTCATGAGGATTTGTGTAGAACAGAGTTTGCTGTAATACAGTAAATGATCTCACTGTACCATAAGACTGAATCAATACTGCAGTTTACCTTTATAAGGGTGAGTTACAGTAATGTGGCAGTCTTTACTATGGTAATGCCTCTGTTTACAGTGTCACATGGCATACTCTAATGTAACATGATGCCATCATGTTGGTTTTCCATGTTTTATGGGAACTTTCCATAGACATAATGATTTTTATATTGTATAAACGGTATATTATATCCCTAAACCCCTAAACCTACCCATCACAGAAAACTTTCTGCATTTTTACATTTTGTAAAAATTTCATTTTGTATGATTTATAAGCTGTTATAAGCACACACACACACACAAAGTCCAAACAAGGTCTAAAATTGCTGGTATGACCATCCTTGTTGGGACATTTGGTTCACAATGCAGTGTTGCAGGACCACACACACACACACACACACACACACACACACACACACACACACACACACACACACACACACACACACACACACACACAGAGACTGTGGTTATCATCTAACATAAATTGCTTATAATGTAAAAAGAATTCATTACATTTGGTTATCCATGTCGGAAATTAAAAACAAGTTCTATAGAAACTATGCCTACAGAGTCAATATCTATAGAAATATATAGGTGTACCAAATGATTACCATTAAGATCAGTTGGATTAAATAATAGACAAATGTATTAAACTGAACGAAAAGAGATGCAAATGAAAAGTTTGATAGTAATAGCAATATGAAAAGCAGTTACTGTGAATGAAACATTTATGTTTTGTTGTGAAAAGGATACTTGGTGATTTAATGCATTGTACTAACATAATTGAAAATATGCTGAAATGTTTGAAAAAAGTGCACATTTGATGATCTGTTTGAAAATGTACCAATTGCTTGTGAAAATTGCACCAAAGCAATTAAAAAAAGTTTTAGCTTACCTTTGTCTACAAAATTCATGCATTTAAGCAGCGGAAAAAACATAACTTCAGTCAAGTGTGTGTAAACTTTTGACTGGTAGTGTATGTCTGACACGAAACAAGAGTATTGTTTATTAGCTTCTCTCACGGGCAGGGTGTGAAACAGCTGTGACCCAATAGAGAGCCATAGCAGGGGCTTTGAGAGTGCTGTGAGTGTTCATTGGTCAGCAGATGGCCTAATTTGCATACACCATGACCTATATCTGATAGGTGCGAGCTGGAAACACCAGAGTCAGTGATGATCACAGCCGGAGCTGAATGAAGAGCTTTTATTCTCACATTTCTTTTCAAGTGTTGTCCTGATTTTTTTTGTTTGCAAACATGAAGATCTGCTGCAGTTTCTTCATGCTTCTGTGCATGATTTGCAACGGCTGCTGCACAACAACAAAGTACTTCACGTTTGAGGAAGATTCCCCTGGTACAGAGATCGGAAACCTTTCTCAAGACTTGAAAATAGACCCGGCGGAGGATCCCGAGACGTCCTTCAAGTTTATTCAGAAGACAAACTCCATCATCCACATGAGGCAAATGGACGGGCTGTTAACAGTCGGAGAAGTCATTGACCGAGAGCAGCTGTGTCACCGATCCCCACAGTGCCTTATAACTTTTGACGTCGTCGCCTTTTCAAAGGAGAAATTTCAGCTCATCCACGTCGAGATCGAGGTAAAAGACATTAACGATCATTCGCCTCAGTTTACACGCAACGAAACGCATTTGGATATATCAGAAGACGCACCTTTAAACTCACGGTTTCCTCTGGACGTCGCTGTGGACCTCGACGTTGGAGATAACTACGTTCAGAGCTACCATATTTCACACACAAACCATTTTGTTGTTGAAGTCAGCACTCGTGAGGACGGAGCAAAGTCTGCTGAGCTTGTGTTGATCAAAAAGCTGGACCGGGAGACGGAGGAGTTTTACACAATCGAGGTGACCGCGACCGACGGCGGGACTCCCGCGAAATCAGGCTTGACGACCGTTTACATCCGAGTGCTGGACTTCAACGACAACAGCCCGACGTTTGAACACAACTCGCTCAAGGTCCAGCTCAGCGAAGACTCGCCCGTCGGGTCGCGTGTGCTGAAAGTGCACGCTTTCGACCCCGACGCCGGCATCAACGGAGAAGTCGTGTACGGGTTCGTCGAAGGCTCCCCGACCGAAGTCACGCGTGTTTTCCAGATCGACCTCATCACTGGAGAAGTGACCCTCAGAGACGAGGTCGACTACGAGACTAAGAAGTCGTACGAGTTGCACATTCAGGCCTCCGATCTGGGCGCCAATTCGGTTTCGTCGACATGCCGGGCCGTCATCGACATCCTCGACGTGAACGACAACGCGCCGGAGATCAGCATCAAACCGATGACTTCCACCAGCGACGGAGTGGCGTTCATCACCGAGGCCGCGGCCGAGGAGAGTTTCGTGGCGCTGATCAGCACCTCAGACAGAGATTCAGGTCCCAACGGTTACGTCAGCACCACTTTGGAAGGACACCAGCATTTTAAGTTGCAACAAGCCTACAGCGACACCTTCATGATCGTCACGACCGCAACTCTGGACAGAGAAGCCATCCCAGAGTACAACCTGACTGTGATCGCTGAGGATTTGGGAACGCCGCCGTTTAAAACCGTCAAGCATTATACGATACGCATCACGGACGAGAACGACAACGCTCCGATGTTTAGTAAAGCCACATACGATGTCTCGGTAATAGAAAACAACATTCCCGGCTCGTACATGACTACGGTGGTCGCACGAGATCTCGACTTTGGAAAAAACGGGAAGGTCTCCTACAGCCTTATCGACAGCAGAACTTCAGACGGTTCGCCGATATCTACGTTTGTGTCCATCGACCCTCACTCGGGCTCGTTGTACACGCTGAGATCCTTCGATTTTGAGACTCTGACAGAAGTTGAGTTCGCCGTGAAGGCTAGCGATAAAGGTTTCCCTTCGTTATCCAGCACAACTTTGATACAAATCCGTGTGGTGGATGAGAACGACAACTTTCCGTATTTTACGTATCCGGTGTTGAGGAACGATTCTGCCGACGTTCCGATTCCGCTCAGCGCTCAGGCTGGTTATCTGGCGTTACGAGTTACGGCTCAAGATGAAGACAGCGGCGTCAACAGCGAGCTCAGTTTCCATATCCTAGAAGACCAAATGCAGCTTTTTTCCATTGACAGAACGACTGGAGAAATCATCTTGAAGCGAAGACTCGCTGCTTCATGCGGAGACGTCCTGCAGATGAAAGTTTCAGTCGTTGACGGCGGCAGAGAGCCGCTTTCTAGCACCGCGACCGTCCGGTTTGTGGTGACGGACACTGGTGCGCAAGAGGACCAGGTGGTTATTTTACTCCGATCGAAGGATGAGGAGACTCTGGAGTTTGATGTGTGGACCGTGGTGATCGTTGGGTTCTCTGGAAGCTGTGTGCTGTTACTGGTGGCGATTACCGTCCTCACCGTGACCTGTACGATCAAACGCAGACGGAGGAACTTTGGGAGAGACGGCCTGTACGGATCAACCCCGCTGTCCAAGAACGGCGCTGTCGGCTCAAACGTTTACGGCGGCGCTAATGCCTTCCTCAGAAATGAAAGCGATTCAATGCAACCCTGTCTGTATGAAGACAAGAGCCTGGATTTTGAGGAAAAGGTGAGTGATTTTTGACTTAAAATTCTGCTGTTTTGATGATGCACAATAATGTTTAAGTCTGCATATGAACTCTAAGCTTTTGTTTTTATAGCTGTTCCTGCCATGCAAACCTTTTGAGCAAACCTTTTTATGGCAAGATGAAAAATACTGTCTGCAAAGGAGGTAAGAATGATGTTTTTTACTGCATTTGCCTATTCCCATCTTAATTGCTTGACTTTAATTGAATAATAATTGAAAAATTACTCATGCACTGCAAAAAAATGCATATTTTTGTCTTGTTTCCAGTCAAAATATCTAAAAAATTCTTGAATCAAGATGAATTTTCTATACAAGAAAAATGAGTCTAATCTAAATCAAATGCATTTTGTTTAAAACTAGTAAAATGATCTGTAAGAAAAATAATCTTAATGCAAACCACTGGCAGATCATTTTACTAGTTTTAAACAAAATGCACTTGATTTAGATTAGACTAAATATCTTATGTCATTGTATAGAAAATTCATCTTGATTCAAAATTTTTTAGAAATTTTGACTAGAAACAAGACGAAGATACAATGAGGAACAAAAGTTTGAGAATATTAGTGAAAATGCTTTTATTTTGCATTTTTCTGATTTAATAATAATAAAAAAAGAATATAATTATTGTTATTAAAACTAGGGATGCACTATATATTAGCCACCATATCAGTATGTTCATTTCTAATGTTATCGTTATCGGCCTGATAAGAAAATTTGGCCGATATATTAAAACCGATAAATATTGTGAGACATTTTTAGATGTGCACTGTTATTGAAATCACGTCAAAACGGAAAATACAGTTAAGTGCATTGGTTATCAGCTTTCAAATATAAAGAATTATCTGTTATCTGTATCGGTGCATCCCTAATTAAAACTATTAAAATTACCGTTTTAAATTATTTATTTTGTTAATTTAAAAATGACTATATTCAAATTACATCATCAGCATAATAATCTGAGTGACAAATGAACATGATTTTAAGAATGAAAATGAATCTGACCATCTGTACTAAGAGTCACATGATCACCGGCTCTCATTTAATTACATTTAATACGTCACCAAGACATTGTGTTTCTGACTCTTCTCTTTATCTTGTGTTACAGCTTTTCTACAACTTTTCAAAATTCTAAAACATTAAGAAAAAAGTTCTTATACTTTCAGTTTTGAAACCAATACACGTCATTTTAGTCATAACTGAAACATTAAAAAGCGTTTAATATGTAAATGGATCACTTTTTATTCCTGTCAGGGTTTGGTTACAGTAGGTCACATTAGGCACGTCCCAGTGGATATAGTATTTTGTTGTGCGATAGAATATCAATAATCAGATGGAGTGCTATATTCACTAACGGAGGTGATTGCATTCACAGTGGCACGAGCAACACGGATCAGCTGAGCGTGAAGGACAGCGGCAAAGGAGACAGTGATTTCAACGACAGCGACTCTGACAGCAGCGGAGCGGCTCTGAAGAGAGGCCTGACCACCTTCCAGCCGCTGGCCCGAGGTGTGCGGACGCTTCATTTCCCAACCTGACAAATACACACTTAAAATCAGTACAAAATCAATAATACGTGCGTGTTTTCTGTTGAAGGTTCCCTCAGCGCCGCAGGAGACTGGAAGAGCGGAGGTCACGTGATACAGACCCGTAACGTGCACGTCCCTCCGGGCAGCGCCTACACCATCGGATTCTCACACGTGTTCAACACGACGCACCTCGCTTCCCATTCCTGGAAGGAAGGCCACAGTCAAGGGAACGTG
The DNA here is from genome assembly GCA_036281575.1 of Ancherythroculter nigrocauda. Classification (NCBI taxonomy): domain Eukaryota; kingdom Metazoa; phylum Chordata; class Actinopteri; order Cypriniformes; family Xenocyprididae; genus Ancherythroculter; species Ancherythroculter nigrocauda. Next base: position 47,812,948 of record VTFQ01000006.1, read on the forward strand.
AGCGGACGGAGCGCCATGCAGACGTTCTCACGGACGGGAACTCTGCCTTCATACTCGGCCCATCAGGTGAGGAGGACGAGGACGGCGGTCGAAGAGCACACTCAGACTGAACTGCTCTCAGATGCGTCTGAAGTCGCCACCACCTTTTAGATATCCGTACGATTCGCTGAGCAAACCTCAGTGTTTCTCTTGTTTTCCAGCACAAACATCTGAACATTCTGAAATCAAGATACTTGGAAAGCAAAACGACTGAAGATATTAAGATTGTATGCTGATCAACATGAAGTTTAAGCTTAAAACAAGAACAAATATATGCCAGTGTGGGCAAAACAATAATCTTAATTTAAAGGGAAAACAAGATTATTTTTGAATCAAGTCTCAATATCTTCAGTCATTTCTCTTCTCCAGTAAATCTTTAGATGTTTGTGCTTTAGTTTGGTTGGAAATTATTTTCTTTTCTTTTTATTCAGGAAAATATTTTTAAGAGCGGCCTGTGAACATTAAATTGATATTTATTGTACATATTTGTATATTTTTGTATATATTTTTCTCACTGAAAATGTGTTTTTGTGCCACTCATTTTTTTCATAGATGTTGTTAGTTATTGAACTTGTATGTTTTTAGTAAAACAAGAAATAAGTGAATTTGATGCTGTTTATTCCCACATATTTATATTTTCACCTGAAATATAGTTTAGTTTATGTGTAAAAATGCTTTTAAATATATTGCACATCTCTTCTAAAGTGTCATAAATATAAACCGTGTGTGTGTGATCCTCTTCAGTTTTAAGCGAGGCTTATAAAGACTGTATATATATACTTAATTGTATATAATTTTCTCACCTCAAATAAAGTACTTCAAAAGTCTATTTTGTTGCCGGATCTCTGAGAGCGCTGGATTAACTGGGGAAGAATCATGTGACAATGCAGACACATTAAGTTAAGTCCTTAAATCCAGTGCGATTATTGTGAACACATGTCCGGTTCTGGATTAGCTGGCAGCAAGTGTCTTTACAATAACATGAGGAGAATGAGGCTTAAAAAGACACACAATCAGGCATATTAGTGGAGTTAAAGAGCTTGTGTGAGAGATTATATTACCATCAACACGTTACACACAAGATTATGACATCTGAACACAACAGACCGAACATAAGACTGTTTTACTCCAGCGCAAATATATAAATATTCATAAATCAAGATTCGTTTACTGGAGAAACAAAATGACTGAAGATATTAATCTTGTTTACTGGGAAAAATGCTCAAAATGAAGTGAGTTTGTGCTTAAAACAAGAACAAATATCTGGAGTCAGAAAAATAAACTAGTTTTTCCTTTGAATGAAGTTTATTTTTCTGACTCCATTTCATTGTTTTAAGCACAAACTCACTTCATTTTGAGCATTTTTCATTAGAAAATAAGACTTAATATTACATTTTGTAATAGTATTTTCCAGTAAAACAGTCCAATAATATTTATTTTCTTTAAAACTTCAAACAAAAACTCATATACACACTGTAATGACTGCATGTTCTAGTTCATTTCTGTTGAGTTTGAATAAAAAATGGCATACAAACTCCAAAAAAATCCATAATTTGTGTCATCCATCCGGAATAAACTGCTTTTGGCGGCTCTCATTAGTACTTTTCCATGTACAAATCATGCAGGATTACACTTGAAGGTTTTGTGTTTCCAGAACAGGAGTAAAGCTCATCTTACAGGTCCCTTCATTCCTTAATGTGAGTTTCAGAAGAAATAAATAAATAAAGAGGAAGATTCTTTCATTTCTCTTTGGCCTAAAGGGATGCTTTCAGTAGGAACATCATCCGTCTGTCCGTCACCGCTCATCTGATCGCATATGACAGATTTCCAATTGGATATGAAGGGCAACCGCACTGAGCGATCAATACGACATGAAATGGGTTATTGTTTTCCATAGAGGTCAAAGGAGAGGCTGAACTACAGGATTGAAGATACCAGAGTACAGCCAAACTCTCACTAAACGCCTCTTTCAATGGGAAATCTTTCTTTTAATACAAATGTAAGTGTTTTTCTCTATTTTAATTCAAGAAAATATATTTGAGAGCGGCCCATGTAAGTTAAATTGATATAAATATTTCTTGTATATAATGTTTTTGTGACACAGACTCACCAAAATGAAGGACTTTGTGTAATTTATCGAAAGAGTAAATCCAGTTTGGTTTCTTTCATAGACGTTGTTAGTTATGAGTTTGTATGTTTTTAGTAGAACAAGAAATAAGTGAATTTGATGCACACATATTTATATTTTCATCTGAAATATTTTCCCTCCTAACGCATTAAAAACTCTTTCACACACGTGAGCTCATCAAACAGTCATATTTCCAACTAAATCTGATCTGTAACTTGTCATTAATGAGCGAATGTGCAAAATTTTGGATGTTTTTACCATGCTATTACTCCATTTACCTCCTTTTATTAATTAAAAAACTGAGAAATTCTTAGAAATTTCACATTTTTCAGCAAAAACCAGTGTGATTCAAGAAAATATGTATTTTATCAATATTTATGAGGAATTTATTTGAAAAAAAATCATTAGTTGAAATGTATAAGAACATATAATATGAGAATTATCAATATAAACATCATTGGATTGAATTAAATTCATTTGAAACGTCACAAAATAGTCTAAATTTATGAAAACTACACACTTTTTTTCTAACAAATCAACATTAATATTACTCATCAATGTTTTCAAACTAAATATATTAATTTTACTTGCATAAACTTTTATTTTCATATGAAAAAATGCTGATAAACAGCCTGAATCTCCTGTTGTCGTCAGTAGGGGGCAGCAGAGAGAAATGTGCACTTTTTCTTTTTCAAATCCTCTTTAATTTTTCAAATTTAGACTATTTGTGTGTGTGTGTGTGTGTGTGTGTGTGTGTGTGTGTGTGTGTGTGTGTGTGTGTGTGTGTGTGTGTGTGGCTAAATGTATTTTACAGAAGTAATTTGACTTCCAGGTCAAAACGGAGCCGAACGCAGGAAGTTTATCTGAACTGCTACAGTTGCACAGTGAAATAATTTTTTTATTTGCTTTTATTTGACAGAAAACTTCATCCACCTGTCTTAAATCTGCCTAAAATGTGTGTTCATCAGTGTATCTGTGACCGAGACTAACCCGACAGTTCAAGCCTCGGGTTCCTCATCTGTAATGAAAGACAGTTTATGCTCATCATGCGTTATGAGGAAAGTAAGCAGCTCAATTATTTCTCCCGCAGTGAAATGTGGGTAATTATGTTTCACATTCAGGCCCATTAAAGAGAAGATGCTGAACTTCACCTGTAGATGATCACTCCAACCATGACATTTACAGAACGGTGTTTTTATCGCAACAGCAGATAATCGTACAGGTCGAGCTTTTCGAGTATTTCATAAATCACCATGACATTATATGTAATTGTGCACTAAAATTGAGAGATTGTGATTGAAATGACTTGTTTGGCACATGAAAGCTGTTTCATACTCTATTATTTTCTTTTAGGAAGAGTCTAGTTGGTTTGTTGAACATACAAATAGCAAAAAACACAAAAAAATAGCCTTTTATTTTCACCTCATAAATAAATTGTATTTCACAACAATCCAGCAGGTCAAACGGACATTTTCTGAAAGTGTTTTTAATCAGAACAGGATTAGGACTGAAATTGCTTCATAATGAATGTTTCCTCTCATGAAGGAACGACTGAAAGAGCAAAAGCAGATCCTGAGATATTACTGAACATGAACGCTGATGTTTATGAGGCTTTGTGTTGTTATATTCACAGGAGATTGTGAGCTCTGCACAGATGATGTTTAGATTCATTTCATTATAAAAGCACATACAAACAACTTCAACTCATTTCTATTAAAGCACTTATGAGGAAGATTTAAACACTTGATCAGTGCAGGATTTCCTATATATATGAGCAGATATCTGTCATTTTCTTTCAAATACACAAATATTTAAATATGCATCGAGGTCTGAAAGTATGGAGTGTATTTTCTTCTGATATGGAGGAAAGATTTAGTTTGTTTTTGCTTTGTTAAACCTTAAAAACACAGATTACCACTTTATTGGCGCTGACAAAAATAAAAATCAAGCACACTTTATCTCATTATATGTGTGGTTTAACACATTCACTTATATAAAGAAAATGTGCAATAATGTGCATATTTATAACACTTTCTGCAGCAAATCTGTCTCATTTTCGCCTCATCCAATTAAATCAATAGCAAATTAAACTGACACTTGCTTTATCATTCAATCTGCTTTTCACTCACACTGTTGACTACATCCTGTCTTCATTTATTAATATTCCTGATAATGCTAAATGATATCCAGCATGTATGAAGGGCTGTGAGGGTCAGAAATATTAGATAGTTTAATTATTACACGATTCTCAGAATCAGACTTTACCAAGGGAATCAGCAAGATTGAGTTACATTATTTTTATATGTGCTCTGCTGAAATATAACACAGTGTTTGCTTACGTCATGCCTACGTCACCACAAGACTGACGCAAGCAGTTATAATAAAGTTAGTTATAGTTATAATAAAACCTGTCCAAACAAGAACGTTAGAAATTGGTTCTCAAAATAACCAAAAACAAACCATAGACGAACACAAACAGCACTCGTTTCATGATGATCTAAACAGTCAGAAAGTGAACACTGCCACCCAGCGTTTAAAGGCGGAACAGCAGGGAGTGAGTCTTGTGGATATATATTTTTTGTTTTTTTGTTTCTCAGAAAAGAATAAAATGAAATATTTTTCTCACCACCAGACTACGAAAAAAACAACAGAAAAAAACTTTATGTCGAGATATTAAAAAAAGACAAAAAAATAATAATGTATGGCCTCTTAGGGCTTCCGTAGATTTGCCTGAGAGGTTAGTTTCAGATCAGCCGTGGTGAGTGATGATTTAATTACACAACTTTGCTTTATGCATGACAACAGTTGAGTTGAGAACAAGGAAATATTGCGAATTTACTTGTGTATAATATAATATATTATAATATACTTTTATTTATGTATTTATTTATTTATTATTAAACGGAATTCAAGTACAAACATTTATGGCATACTCGATCACGCACATGTTGATACAGCATTTAGAAAACTACATTTTTTTAAATAAGTGTTGCGTTCGAAATCGCGCAGTGTTTGAGTAGTTACTACATTTAAATTTGAACTTTATTCATGACTGTTAAAAAAAAAAGTATGTTCTTTATAGTATGAATGTAATTCGGACTACAATCGCCATGTTGTCATTATCACGTGACCTGTGGTTGCGTCACTTCACTGGCATTCATAAATCCCTTCCCGTGGCCTCATGGGATAGTTAAGTGTCCGAAATCGCGTACTGTCTGAGTAGGTACTACATTTGAATGTAAATTTACTTCACGACCGTTGTACGTTCTATATACTACGAATGCGTGTAGTATGAATGAAATCAGGACATACTACGTCCGCCATGTTGTTACTGTCACGTGACCTACCAGCGTCCCTTCAACTCCATTCACAAATCCTCTCCTGTGGGATAATAAAGTGTCCATCATATGCACGCTTCTGAAGTAGTAAGTCATCCGGGTACTTTTCGCCTGCTGTTTTCGAGTACTATGAATTCGGACATACTACTCTGTTTGAGTAGTTTTTTGCATACTGAATAGTAGGAAAGTATTCGATTTCGGACGCAGCGCATCATATGCACACTTCAGAATCTCACCGGAAGTAGTAAGTAATGCTGCGTCCCAATTCGCCTACATATACTACGTCCTAAAAGTATGTACTGTTTTTGTGAAGAGAAAGTACATACTTTTGAGTGTGCAGCAGAAGAGTATGCAAGCTTTGGGACACACTACATAATTGCGTCTTTAACGGACGCGCTGTCGCTTAGATACGCAACCGGTAACCGTTTAAACCGCCCTGTCAATCATCTTGTCACAGCTAAAATCCTCCACATTCAATTGAATTTAATTTCCTGCCGTTTCGGAGAGAAATGTAGTCGCACGTTGATCTTCCAGTCATGGGTCTTTCATGTGAATAACTCTCCTCATCTTTGCATAATGATGCATTTAAAAGTTAATGACCGAACGCATCGTTATAAAAGTTCACAATGCTGTTGCAGATGAAATATAATGTGGATAACTTTTAATAAATATCTTTTCGTCAGGTTAGATACTGATTATTAATCACTCAAACTCGCACATCCGTCATGTTTGTAGTTTTTTAACACTTTTTATTGGTATTTGTAGTTCTAATTGAATTCTCATCGACAACGCAATGCATTATGGGCAATATTAGCCATTAGAGTGTGCACCGATCTGCACTTCGGATTCTAACCGGAAAAGTAGACCATCCTGGTATCTTTGGAATACTCATCTCAACATACTACGATTTGGAACACACTAATTTCGAATACTATTTAGGACGTATAGTATGTGAATTGGGACGCAGCATAAGTCATCCGGGTTCTGTTTTTCGAATACTATCTATTCGGACATACTACTCTGCTTGTGTACTGTTTTCCGCATAGGGAAGTATTCGATTTCGGACGCAGCGTTAGAGTGTGAAAAATTAGCTTTTTGTTCAGCTGCGTTTCTTAGTTTCACTTTAGATCATTCTAGCGTTGGGCGCTTTTGAAACTCGCTTCTTGAAGTTTTGAAACATTTGCGAATCATTTGTGTGATTCGAAGCACGTATCAACCTGCCAGAGTCACGTGGTTTTAACAAAAGAGGCTTCGTTACGTCATAACCGTTTCGAGATTTCAGTGGTTCGGCGCTAGGGGGCGACAAACTCTGTGAGCCCATGAAGTAGTGTCTATATGGAGTTTTAGTTTTGGCCTGATTAGCTTCTCCATAAAAAAAATCCCTACAATTTTATAAAATAACACCTATTATACAGACACTATTTAATGGTATTAGATTACAGTTTCGATAAAACATTAACAATTGTTTTGTAAAAGATGTTTTTATGCAACTTTTCATTGCATATGCACCGTTTTGACCAGCAGGGGTCACCGGAGTGTGGCGTTTTGAGCAATTGAATCATTTTGTGATGAAAGCTTCATTTCTCCCATAACTGGATCATTCATTTGCAATTTGTTCTTGTTGCATTTGTTGTGATACAGAAGGAAGGCCATATCTTTGGATATATTAGAGACTCCCAATTCACATTCCCAATATAAATAGTGCGAGTAAAATGTGTTCACACTCAACATTTCAAAAAGAAAAGGTGTGTTTTAAATGCCTGGATGATGCACTTAAACATGAAATGTTTTCAATGCTATAAGCTTCAAGTTTCTCTAGTTTTTCTGTGCATGTATTTGTTATTCTATTGAAGAGCCAATCAGGGGTGAGTTTCCCGAAAGCATCGTTAGCCAACTATGGTCGTAAGTCCCATTGAACTCTATTGGTAACGACGGAACTTGCGACCATAGTTTGCTTTGGGAAACGCACCCCTGAACTCTGAAGGTGTTATTTTGGAGTGTCCAGCAGAGGGAGCTCACAGCTCTCCTATGCGTTTCAGATTAGCTTTATTGCTGTTGAATATATACTCATAGTGTAGGGGACGTAATGCCCTATTTTTAAATCTCCTGTCATGTATTTAGCAGATATTGTGAGGATGAGGAGAGAGCACAGGCGAGGAGGACATTACTGCCATGTCTCATTGTTTTTGCAGCCGTGACCCATTTTAGAAGGAAAAGAAACACCTAGTCAACATTTCAGTAGTGCAGCCACAAATCAGTTATGACATGTGTCAAAATAATATCCAAGTATGCAATATAAAAGTCTATTAGAAGCCTGGAATAGTGCTTCTTTTTGTTGCAACATAACAGTGCTCCTTTCTTCGTGTTTCTGGAAGAGTCTGCACTTCAAAAATGATGTTCTTCCTCAGTGTTTCTGTCTTGTTTTCCAGCACAAATATCTCAACATTCTTAAATCAATGTACATTTAATGGAGAAACAAAATGACTGAAGATGTTTAGTCTTGTTTACTGAAGAATTAAGTGAGTTTGTGCTTAAAACAAGAACAAATATCTGCCAATGGAGTCAAACAAGAAAACAAGATTATTTTTCTAATGTGGTCGTTTTGTTAAGATCTTTTAGACTGTATAGTTATGTAATACCTGTAATAATTACTTTCATAATCAAGTGCTTTTATTTTAAACAACACCACAGCTGTTCCCTCGCTTTCACTCACTATTAATTACACACATGCTCTATGAAGCTACAGATCGCTGACCTTTTTTTCACCAATATGCACTTGGACAAACGAGCCCAGAGCTCATTGTCACTTCCTCTCATGCTCTAAACGTGATGCATCCTCACTGATTGGCTTTGAGCCTGATTGGAGTTGAATTTTTAGAGCGTTTGGGCCTAATGACCAACAATTATGACTCACATCTCATTTTCGGTCATCTTTGGTTGGGAAGCATTGTTCTGTGAAGTGTTAGAAATGTAAATGTGTGCAGTGTCATAGAAGACTTGCCAGGGAAAGCCTAGTAACGGGCAGCACGGACGCTTCACTGACCGCAAGAGCTGGCCTAAATCGACAGGTCCACTCCCACTGGGAGGAACAGAAGTGAGTCCGCCTGAAAATAAGGATTACATGATCTGATCGAGCTCTTTTGAGGAAGAACTAGTCTCTGGATTTAACAACTGGGTTAAATCAGTCAGATTAGTGGCATCGGATCTTGTTTTGTTTGAAGGAGTTAGTAGCAAGTAATTCATACACTTTATTTTGATAGTTCACTTTAGACATTCTAGTAGCTACAAGTAACTTTGCAACTACATGTCAACTAGCAGTCATTTGAGTATAAGTGCTTAATATCTACTAACACTTTATTTTGATGCTCCTCAACAGACATTCTACTAACTACAAGTAACTACATGTCAACTAGCAGTCATTAGAGTATTAGTGCTTAATATCTGCTAACACTTTATTTTGATGCTCCTCAACAGACATTTTACAAACTACAAGTAACTACATGTCAACTAGCAGTCATTAGAGTATTTGTAGACTGTCTGTTTAATATCTACTACCAACACTTTATTTCAATCGTCCACTTTAAAAATTCTACCAACTACAAGTAATTTCGGAAATACATGTCAACTAGCAGTCATTAGAGTATTAGTGCTTAATATCTACTAACACTTTATTTTGATGCTCCTCAACAGATATTTTACAAACTACAAGTAACTACATGTCAACTAGCAGTCATTAGAGTATTTGTAGACTGTCTGTTTAATATCTACTACCAACACTTTATTTCAATCGTCCACTTTAAAAATTCTACCAACTACAAGTAATTTCGGAAATACATGTCAACTAGCAGTCATTAGAGTATTAGTGCTTAATATCTATTAACACTTTATTCTGATGCTCACAACAGACATTCTACTGACTACAAGTAACTACATGTCAACTTATTCTACTAACCCGAACCTAACAGTCTACTAATCCTCTGAGAGTTAGTTTACATGTAGTTATAGTTAGTAGAATGTCTAAAGTGGACTTTTGAAATAAAGTGAAGTCGATATTGACAAGCAGAACTGTTATGTTTGTGTAATAATTGGGACTTTTAATACTTTTTAATTGGAATTTTAACATTTTAGAAAATTCTGTTTTTCTGTGCAAGCATTTGCAGACATGGCCTTGCAATTATTTCCATTTTTCACATTGCAAAGGACAAAAATTGTATGCACACGTTTGCTGGCTCTTATGTCCTTGGACAGAATTCATGCCTTTTGTTGTTTTTCTGCTTTCAGTGTTCAGTCCCTCTGCTCTGCAGATTTGTACATTATTATTCATTGTGACTAAGAAGCAGATGCTTCCATGTGAGGAACAACATGCATGTCATATTGAGTGGCATCACGCCTTCATCCAGCTCGACACCCAGACCCAGGCATGAGTTTATTACTCTGCTTCTGTTGACTCTCACTGAAGACTGTAAACAGATACTACAGCACTGCCGATCTTTTCTATCTTCTATCACAGAACCATTTACATATTTCATTTAAGACTTATCTGTTTGCATTGCATAGCCATACATTTGGATTACACAGTTTTAACAAACTAATAAACTTAATGTGATGCATATTTGTCAGATTTCTGTAATAAAGTGCATTAGTGCCGCCCACTTTTTCAGCATTGGTTCTGGAAGCATTTTTCTCCCATTGGGATTTCAAAAAGGTCTTGGTTAAAGCATTTTAAGCCACGAACCAAACCAGCCAGCCATGAGGAGAATCACAACACTATAAAACTTTGATTTGAAGCAAAACAATTATTTGACAAAAATACAAAACTGTGAACTTAACAGCTTTAGTGAGGGAAAGAACTACAATCCCATGAAGCATTGCAAACAGCATAATCAAATTAAAAACGATGGAGAAATATAAAACTTCTCATTTAAAAATGTTGATTATGTATGTAAAGACAATATATTTTAAGCTTATTGCAAAATAAGCGTTTTGACTTTAACAGTGCTTCACTGGAGTGGGCGGAGCTAAAGATCTTTCGGCATGTTTTGCTTGTTTCAGCTCTCTGATTGGTAATTTTCTGTAAAGCATCATGGGTAATGTAGTTTTTCACCACAAATTCTGCTGTTAAACACGATTATTTTAAAAACTCGTAGCTCACAGTAGGGCTCACTAGAGGTTTATAAGTAATTGTTAAAAATCAGTTTCTCTATGGAGGAAATTTTTTACTTCTGGAACCGACTGTTGCGCTCTATAGTAATAAACTGAATTTGTTTGAAATGCACAATAACCAGGTTTATTTATTTATCATCAATAAATACAATTTGTTTCAATCTCAAAATATGGTTAGAAATGTAATATATATATATATATATATATGTTTATGTCGCGCTCTAGCCTTGCAATAACAGGAAGTGAGGGGGAAAGAGCAGTCATGTGACAGTCAGTAGTACAGGTGTGAATCCACAGATGTGAAGGACCACAGATGTTCAGCAGCTCAAACCCCTGATACTCACGGGACTTCATACAGTATATTTATATATATACTCATATGTTTATATAAAACAGCCCACGAGTGAGATCTCTGTTCTCTGCGCTGATGTTTTGCTCTCTAACAAATCTTAGAAGTTGACACCTGTAAAGATTTGCAAGTAAACACTGCTGTTTCTCCATGTCTCTACAAGAAATATCTCAAGAGATATTATTAGCATGATTTTTCCTGGAGAAAAGACAGATCTAAGAGCATAATATATTCTTCCATCCAAAACAAACTTTTTGACTCTAGTATATCAGCCAGTTTTCTGCCATGGGATTATGAACATCGTCCAATAACCACGTTGATTTGGTCGATTAATAAAAGTGTTAGTTCTTCCTTGTATCAGTTCCAAAATCTCCAGGCATTTTTGAGTAAATATTGTTTGAGTGCTCATTTGATGTTCTCTGAAAATCAGCAATAAATCCATCACTGCTCATGAACTCAAATCAGAATCTCATGCATGAGGGAAACATTTTTTATTATCAATTTTTTTATCATTCTGTCTGGAAACAAAGTCATGTTTACAAGGTACAAAGTTGTGCTTTGAGGGAAAAACTAGTCTCTGGATTTTCCAGCTCGATGACATGAAATCTGTGAATGAGTTTGTTTGATGCACATATCAATTAAACTTGCTTTATTTAAAATCAAATAATCAGGACTTGGATACAGACCGAAAGTTTGATCATCTCTACACATGCTGTTTTGTGGAGGATTTTTCTGTACAACCATTTTGTGAAGACGGTCACACCATTATTGATTTTTTCCTCATGGCAGTCTGTTATTGTGCTCTAATCTGTTTCAGATAAACCCGCCTCTGAACAGCACATGAAAACAAAACGAATGCTGCCTCTATATATCATCATAAGCATTAAAAATATCCTCTGAAAAGCTTTATACTTTGAGACTAAATCTAGTCAGATTCCAGTGCAGGAAAATAGCATATGCCATGCTGTGATTGTGTGAACGAAGCAGTTTCTGTATTATTTGCAGACTTAATTACAGAAGTGCTGCTGATGTGATTTATTACATGTGATGATTTTATGACCCGTTCCAGCCTTTTGCACATGATCGTGTAAATGATGCATCGTTGCACAGTGTTTAACTAGAACAAGAATTCAGTAGAGCAGCTTCAACCCGTCCTTTCTTCAGAAGTAACAGAATGTGTGGCGTATGCTGTGTCTTATTAAAAAGTTGGTAATGAATGATACCAAAGCATCTGTGCTGCTCTTCATCTGGTGATTACAGTGGATTTATAAAGTCAGTTTAGAGTCACAAAATCTGTGTAGTAGCCTACTAATGTTTTCAAACTTAAGCTTTGCATGGAAAAACAATCTTCTTTAAAACATAAATGACGCTTGGTTTGATGAAGGTACCAAACAAAAACGCATGCAAAACAAAATACACTGAACAAATCGAGAAAATGCTCTTTTTAGCTGATCTAATGACATACTGCCCATTTCTCCCTCTCATTGACCCTAACAGCTTTTGATTAAATAAATATGATTTATTTGATTTCATTCATCATCATCACCATCATCATATGCCAGTGTTTTGTTCCTCCCCTCCCACATCTGAGGGATGCAGCGCGTGCTCGTCATGTTAGTCGGAGAAATGGTCGCCTGACGAGCATCACCGGATCCTGAGCCGAGAAGAGCTCGAATTAACATGTAAATACAGCAGCGGCGTCAAGGGAAAACACCTCTCCAGATGAGATGCTCGTTTTGTTCGGGTAAGACTAATAACAGGTGCATTAACTGTTTGGGAATCGTCTTTACTTGTTTGACATCGATCGATTGCAGCACGCGGCGATGAAGAAGTTATTGGCAAACTCATCGCTATTGGAGCTTCTGTGAGGGAATGAATGTCTGCTGTCTGTCTGTCAGCCGTCTGTAACCAATATAATGACATCGAACAGGATGATATGCAACTGAAAGGAATCCGTCATTTTCTGTGCGCGCGCCCGTGAGAGACGTTTAACGTCGTTCAACTTTTTTTCTCCCAGTTAAGATCAATCTCGATCGTTATTGTAGATTTACTGTGATTCGCTCAAATAATGGTGCGTTCAAATCTGTGGTAAAGCACAGTCATTCGTTCATTATCGATAAATAAAACCATGAAGGGCTTATTTTGTGAGGCTGACTAAAATATACATTTTGATAATGTTCCCATTAAGTTATGGAAACGTTATTTCTGAATGTTCAAAGCGTTTGTTTGCGCAAAGGTTTGCAAAGACATCAAGGGAACGTTCCGTTTTATTATTTTACATTCATGCAAACGTTACTTTTTGAATGTTTTGAAATAAGTAACGTAGAAATGTTTAAAAAAAAGTTGCATGAACAATATATAAATAACGTTTTGAGAACGTTATTATAGATCATTGCTAATTGCAGTTTTACACGTCATATAATTTTTTCTTCAAGACTGGTCATGAAGTCAGTTACATAAAAAGGTATATTGGTCTAATTTGAATCCGAAAAGACTGATTACCCTGCTAGTTGGTCAGACTATTTACATGACACCATTTTCAACTAAAAAAGTCAACTTTTTATGCGTTCTGGCCGTTCATTTACACAATAACAGCGTTTTGGTGGCCTGAAAACAAGCTTTTGAAAAGGGGTTTCAAAGTGCACGTTTTTGAAACGATATCGTCTCCATGCAGGGTTGCCAGGTTTTCACAATAAAATCCACCTAATTGCTACTTAAAACTAGCCCAATTAGGGATGGGCATTTTTCCAAAATATTGTATTCGAATATTTGGGCTCGTAAAAACCGAATATTCAAATATTAGTTTATTTAAATGACGTTAAACGAGAAGGACGTTATTTTTTTAAATTCATCAAGATTTGTAACCATTTTTGAACAAGCTTACAATTAGGCAATATACACAACAAGCTTACGTTATATCTTAAGCTTTTCTTTTAATTCAAAGCAATAAACAATATGTGCAAACAAACAAACAAAAAAAACAACAACAAAAGCATTTAAACTCAAGCAGCACGAACGGGTAAAATGCTAATAAAGCAGACAGAGACAGTTATCGCACAAAACGTACATAATACACTTGAGTCAGTATATGGTTATCGTTTTCATATTGTTTCACATGTTGAGAAAAACAATAATATTCACATGCTTGGGTGAGAACGAGCTGGCAGAAACACAAAGATAACGATAATACATAACGGTATGCTAAGCTACGTTTCTAACAGTAGCACTTTGTGTTTTCTCTTCGTAAATATGTCTCCCTCAACGAAACTTAAAGGAAACGTATGTCTCAAAATCATTTTGCGATCAGATAAGTTATCTTCTCGGCTCACTCGGGGGTACAGCTGAGCTTACCTGTCGTGAATGCAGTGATGGACATCTTTCCTCATTCGATGTGTGTTTGGATTTTATGTGCTTTCTCATTATGGTGATGATATTATGATAACTCGGTTTTATTCATTTATTCGATCAAAAGTAATTCCATTGTGTAAGATCATTTTCATTTAAATAATTCCAAACTTTGCGAGACAGACGACAACATAATGTTACGATTAAATTAAATAAACCTGTTAAACATGCTCCACAGCTCCACCCAGTGCATTTAGTTATAACTGCAACATAGTAAAATTCAAATAGTATTTTTATTTTTCGAATATTAATTACAGATCGAATATTCGACTATTTGTGCACACCCCTAAGCCCAAACACATTCCTGTAGGGTAAAATCTGCTTTTTGGCAGGGTTCCTATGTTAAAATTCACATTCATCATTTTAAATGGCTAAATATCATGTTATTTGGGGTCGCTTCAACCCGTTCCAATTCCTTGATTTTTTTTGTGTTTTTAATGGCTAAATGGTTATATTTTGTCCGGTTTAATTGTGTTTATTGCTATGCCATACTTTATTTTACTGTAGCCTGCAGATGAAGTTAATACACATAAAAGTCCAGTTATGGACAACAAAAACAAAGAAATGTCAAGTTTTTCAACTCTGAATCTCTTGTTTTCAGCTTCTGGCCTTCAAGTCAAGTGAAATACGAGCGGGAGTTTACACAGGCTGATTATTTTGACTTTATTTTGTATTTGAGCTGCGCGTCTTGGATGCGGCGTCCGTCAAGAAAATCTTTAGCGAAACGGCGCGGCGAGACGCTTCTCAAACGCACCGCGGCACGGCTGGTGTAAACACGAGCATTGACTAGAGTGGCCGCGTATCAGCTCCGGTAGCCGCGTCACAGCCGTAGCGCGCCGCACACGCGTGCAGTGCAAACGAGGCTTGACATCGCCATCTACTGGCCTGGCAGCAGAATACAGCATTTTTAGTCGTGGATTCGTGTGAACGGGGATCGTTTTGACAACGCTGCCGCCTGTTCGCGAAAAAACGCAAAGGATAAACATTGTACGTCGTGCAAACGTACCCTAAGACACATTCTTAACATAGTGGCTGTTTACGCAACTGTTTATGAATGTTTTATTAACGTTACTGGAAGAACGTTTGTTCGTAACTTTGAGAGAACCTTGCCAGAATGTTAACCAAAGTGCATCACGGATGTTACACGGATACTTGCAAATTAAGTAAATATGCGGACATGAAATATTGATATGAGTTGAAATTATTTTATTGTTTTACATGTAAATAAGTTCAAAGCAAAGATAAATGGTCAATTACTACATAGAAATGGATGGACTTATCAATGAATACGGTAACATTATTAATCTTCACTTATATAGGCTATTATTAATGTGAAACTCAAGTTAATTATGCAGTTATGGTTATCATTTGAACGCTTTATTCTCAACATAAAAACTGAAGACATTATTACTTATGGTTAATAATCATAGTAACCATTTTGAGACACAAGATGGCGCAATTAGTAATTAGTGTGAAGATCCAAACCTAAGTATATTACCCAAGTCATGGGAAGTTGTGTTGGAAAGTCATTATGTTAAGAGCAAAATCCAGAGTTTCCCACTCGTAATTACAACATCGTGATAGTGTTTATGTGCATAGCTACGATCTTTCTGGCATGACTTGAACATGCCATCTTGGTAAAGCCATTTGGCAGCAATATTTCAAGTCATGCAATGAAAAGACCAAAATCTTGCTGTATAATTGGGATATTATGCATGCTTATGTAGCGAGATGCATTCTAATATTTACATTTAGCATTGATTTTATATGCTGAATTGATGCTTGCATGCATATTTCAAATCAGGAATAACAACAGTGTCATAAATTGTGCTGCTTTAGCTTAATTTGCACACAATTAATCTTTTTCAGGCGGGTCCAGCTAATGCGAATGCGCATTCAAGCATAAACAAATAGCCAATGCTTCTATGAAATTACTCTTTTACCTGTAAGGCGTGACTAAAGCCATCTTTTTAATACTAGTGGGCCGTCTACTGCCCTTATTACATCCCATTTGACTGAATCAGAGCAGTAGCATTGAAGGCAGTGGCGTTTGTCTCATGTAACACTGATGTCATCATGCATATCACTTGTTTTGGCTTTAGCATATATGTACAGCAGGCAGCGGTTAGCCTACAGTTATATCTGAACCCACTGTGTGTCTTCCACAATATGAGATGGACACATCTAGAGACTGTTTTAAGCACTGCTTCTGCTTCAGGTTGTGCGTCAAGTGGCGATACAGCTTTAAAATAAAGAAAAAATGTCCTTTAAATCAAACATCGCAATGCACTAGTGTTTTAATGAACCGCATAGGGTCGACAATGCGCAACATAAGCAGAATGGCATAACCGTTTTAGCTCTGATAAATATTTCAGTGGTTTATTTTAGTCATTTTCTGAAGGCATATGTCCAAGTTGTCCAAGACTATACTTGTTTATCCTTATTTTTAAATTTGCTGCATTTAATATTATGCATGCGTATGTCATGAGATGCATTATTTAGTTGATGTTTGCATTTTTCTCTCCTCAGATGACAGCACACACCTCTACTCGACCACCATCCATCGTCATAAACATGCATATGTGGATATCATCTTTTGCCACGTTTTTCAGCCTAATTCAGATGTTCGACATTTATGGGGATATATGCACAGGCCTGTGCGTCTGTGAGGAAAGAGACGGGATTTTTACAGCCAGCTGTGAAAACAGAGGAATTAACAGTCTGTCAGAGGTAACGCCTTTACACTTCACCGCATATCATCTTCTGCTCACGGGGAATCTGTTAAAGAAAGTCTCGCTCAACGATTTTGTTCATTATGAAGGACTCACCATCTTACATCTGGGCAACAATGACATATCAGAAATCGAAGCTGGCGCTTTTAATGGACTCCAGGGATTAAAGAGACTGCATCTGAACAACAACAAAATTGAAGCACTAAAGGACGAAACGTTCCTTGGACTTGAAAGCCTGGAGTACCTGCAGATTGACTATAATTATATTAGCCACATTGAACCAAAAGCCCTGAGCGTTTTACGTCACTTAGAGGTGCTCATCCTCAATGACAATTTGCTCTCGTCTCTGCCAAACAACATCTTTCAGTACGTTCCTTTAACTCATCTTGACCTGAGAGGCAATCAGCTCAAAGTGCTTCCCTATAATGGCCTTCTGGAGCACTTGAGTCACATTGTGGAGTTACAGCTCGAAGAAAACCCGTGGAATTGTTCCTGCGAGCTCATTGCGCTAAAAACCTGGCTTGAAAGCATATCCTACACGGCTTTAGTTGGAGATGTGGTGTGTGAAACGCCCTTCCGACTGCACGGCCGAGACCTCGACGAGATCTCCAAGCAGGAACTGTGTCCCCGCAGAGCCATCGCCGAATACGAGATGCGCGCAGAACCGGCTCACGGCAGCGAGATCCTCTACAAAACAACGTCGGCGACCGTGACGGCGGGCTTCGCGTCCTCGACCATCCTGCGCTCCACGAAGAGCAGCCGTTTGTCGGGAAAACTCCGCGTCAAACCCACTCCTCGCTCGTCCTCCAGCAAGCCGCAGAATTACGGTCCGATGTTGGCCTACCAGACAAAATCCCCGGTTCCTCTAGACTGTCCGAACGCTTGCACTTGCAATCTCCAAATCTCGGACCTCGGGTTGAACGTTAACTGCCAGGAGCGGAAAATCGAGAGCATCTCGGATCTCGATCCCAAGCCGTACAACCCCAAGAAGATGTACCTGACCGGGAACTACATCTCTGCGGTGTGCAGTTCAGACTTCGATGGTGCGACCGGACTGGATTTGCTCCACTTGGGCAACAACCGCATCACCGTCATTCAGGACAGGACCTTCGGCCAGCTTATACATCTGAGGAGGCTTTACCTGAACGGCAACTTGCTCGAGCGTCTCACCGAGGATATGTTCTACGGACTCCAAAGCTTGCAGTTTCTGTATTTAGAGTACAACGTCATCCGTGAGATCGCATCCGGCGCCTTTCAGCAGGTGCCCAATCTTCAGCTGCTGTTCCTCAACAACAACCTCCTCAAGACTCTTCCGCCGGGCGTCTTTGACGGATTAAACCTCGCTCGGTTGAATCTGCGCAGCAACCACTTTCGGACTCTTCCGGTGGCCGGCGTGCTCGACGAACTCACGGCACTGGTGCAGATCGATCTGTTCGAGAACCCCTGGGATTGTTCGTGTCCCATTTTGGAGTTGAAAAGCTGGTTGGAGCAGCTCGGCGCCGGCACTGTGGTGAACACCGTCGTTTGCGAGTCTCCGCCGAGACTCTCGGGAGAGGACGTGCGGTACATTCGCTCTTCTCATCTCTGCCCGGAAAGCTCAAATGTTCAGTCTTCCGTCGTGCCGCCCTCGGAGGAATCCTTTCCCGGAAGTACTATCACCTTAGAAACAGCTTTGGATTATGACACGCAGTATCCAGCGGTTCCCCTTTCCGTTCTAATCCTCGCCTTGCTGCTGCTTTTTATATTATCCGTGTTCGTGGCGGCAGGGCTGTTTGCCGTCATAATGAAGCGGAGGAAAAAGTCTGAACGCTTGGCATCGGTAAGCGCCAACGCAATCTATAACGACAGGGCGAAGTCTAGATCGTCGGCGGGCCATGTCTACGAGTACATCCCACCCGCGGCGGAGAGCCTGGCAAAGAACAGCGAGGGAAGCGTGACTTACAGAGACTTCGAAGAGCTCAACAGAGTTCTGGCATCCAACTCGGATGAAGACGTTGGGAGCGTGGCGATAAGCTCCGAGTTCAGCGCGGGAACTCCAGACGCCCTCAACAGACACTCTCCACTCTTGGACGACAACTACTTTTACCGTGATATCTTGGCCAGGGACCAGCAGGCCTCTTACAGGG
Organism: Ancherythroculter nigrocauda; assembly: GCA_036281575.1. Taxonomy (NCBI): domain Eukaryota; kingdom Metazoa; phylum Chordata; class Actinopteri; order Cypriniformes; family Xenocyprididae; genus Ancherythroculter; species Ancherythroculter nigrocauda. Next base: position 47,832,228 of record VTFQ01000006.1, read on the forward strand.
GTAATTTGGCCTGTAAACATGGCACACATGCAGACTTTGATGTGAGGCATCAGTACTTGAATCCGGAGAGGGTTCAGCAGAGCGTGGTGTACTGCTCGACGCCAGCCGCCGTCTACATAGAGCCCAACAGGAGCGAATACTGGGAGCTGAAAGCCAAGCTTCACTTTGAACCCGACTATTTGGAGGTTCATGAGAAAAGGACAACTTTCACCCAGTTCTGAAATATGCATTTGTCTTCATTTTCTTTTCTTAAAAAAAAAAAAAAAAAAAAATATCTGAGAGATAAAAGGGTGAATCTTAGAAACATTGTGCACCTCAAAATTCAAAAGAATTTTTTTATATATATTTTTAATTACCGTTTTATATTTATAGTGATTTTTATTTTATTTATATTTTAATTATATTTTGCATAAAGAAAAAGAAGCCTACTTTTTTGCATTATGACATTATTTGCTGGACAATTAAGCACATTTTCCCTCAATTTCTATTGTTATATTGCAAAAAAACATGTGATTAATGTGATTAATATATTATTAATTCTTTATTAATATTATATATTTAATATTATAAATATATATTTATAATATGTATTATTTAAATGGTAAATTAGTTATACATCATAGTAATATTTAATCCTCTGCTTTTAATACACTAAAAATGTCCAACTTAACTTAAATAATAATAATAATAATATACTTAATACTTAAATTATTGAAATTGGCTGTACAAGTAACTTAAATTATAATAAACTGACTTTAAAAAATCAAGTTGAATCTCGTTTACCTTTAAAAAGTTGAAGTGACTTAAATTATTTTAATATTTCTTATTATTTAAAAAAAAATTAAACTTAAATTTAAATTATTTTTTTGTAAATTAATTAAATTATTTATTAATTTAAAACATATGTTGCCATAACTTATTGATCGTATCATTGTTTACAGTGCACAGCTTTAAATAAAAGTACATCATTAAATTATTAAAAAAGAATCATTTTAAAAAATCATGCAAAATTGGAACTAATCTAAATGATCCTTAAAACCAAGTTAATTTTTTTTTAAATGAGAAGTTTTTTTTTCTTTTAAATTTTGGGGTGTTTTTGTGAGATTCACTCCATATTCTCTCATACTATTCTTATTAAAAATACTTCAGTATCATTTGTTCAGTACGTTCTGAGGTCCATGAATGATTTCTGTGCGAGTATAAAAGTGACACTTGTCTTAAAGATGTCGTGACCTTTCACCTTTATTTCAAAGCACCTGTGACGTAAAGGACAATCTGTTTCGTTGTGTTTTTATTCTACATAAATCATACTGGTGTACTTAAATATGTCCATCCTGCAGATCTTTGCACTTTTTTTGCTTAAATTATATTAAGAAGATTTTTGTAACATTTATATTGACAGCCCTGGCTTTAATTAGCAGTGCTGGGAAAAGGGTGCAATGTGTTTTTATTTGTAATTATACGAGGGTTCTTTCTCAGTATGTACATTAACTAAAAGGCATATGCATTCGAAGCACACAGTATTTACCCTACAGTTGCTGTGCAATATTGTAAAGTCCCTTTAAGAGTCACCGGCGTTTGTCCGCCCACGTCGGCTAATAAGAATCGCCATGAGAGCCGCCGCGGGAGACGACGACTACAGGGAAACCGCATACGCCAAAAACCAGCCCCTTCCCCCTTCAGCTTTCTGATGTGTGACTCAGTGAAGGAAACAACAACCCAAGCCTCTTTTTACACGAGGGTTTGTTATTCAGCAAATGCCAATGAAAATTTCATGCAGGGCTTCAGGCGGTCCAGAGAGATTGTTATGCAAAAACATCAGTGTTTCTTCTCATTTCTATTGCCTGTGTAAAACGTACTGGAGTTGTTGACTGAAACTAGCAATTATTTCATGCTTTTATAAGTCACTGTCATGACTATACTGAATTTCATTTCTGTGTTCTCATGTGCAAATGAAATGAATCCGTTTTTTGCACTGAAGTTTTGTCCATATGGAGCAGATGTTGCTAAATAAATCTCTGAATAACTGACGGATAAACATATGGCTGTTTGCTTCAAGCAGGACAATAATATATTCAGCTATACTTCAGCTCATGGAAAGAGACACAATGACATCTTATGGCCCAAAATGCATTCACAGTAAATAGTATCTGCACTGAAAACACAAGATCAGCTTGTCAAATACCAAAGTGGACCGTCTCAATTAAAGTCCAGATGTGAAACGGCATTTCAGGCTTTTTTCGTTTTCTCATTCACATGACCTTTTAAACATAGTCGTTAACATTCAAGCATGAACAAATGCTGTCTTTGGCCTCTCTGTTCGAGCCCCGAGGCTTGTTTCGTGTTTCTTCTGTGGCGCTGAGTGCCTGTGGCGATGCTTCACTGCGCTTTCTGTTGAAAAGTGTTTCAAATATTGAGTGTTTGCAGTCGTGTCTGAAAACTAAATGACTCTCACCCCCTGCTGCATCTTCACGCTGAGGCTCCATTAATGAATTTTATTGTTCATTTGCCATAATTGTCATATAAACCAGGGTTGTAATTGTACACAAACATGACGGTTCGGTACGTCCCTCGGTATTGAAGTCACGGTTCGGTATGGCAGGGGGAGAAAACTAAACATAAAATTGCGTCTTTTTTCTTTTTTTTATTGAACAGATTTTGTCTCTCTCTTTAAATCAGTTCAGTTATAAACATATCTGCGAGCAGTTAGCGGGGTTCAAGCACTTTAAGGCTTTTAAGCACGCAAAAAGGTATTATATTTTATTTAGCAAGCATGTAAGCACTTAGATCAAAGATGGAAAAGACCATTTACTGCCCGATCTCCACCACTTTTTTTAGGTGTCCTCAGAGTGTGTGTTTATATATGAGAGCATAACAGTTGCCCCATGGGCGACTTTGATTGGATTTTTTCGCCACTTCCTATCAAAATTTTGTCATTGGGTTATTAGCACGTAGCTATCAACCTATGTTTCCGGACCACCTACGATAGTTTCATATCTAACGATATTCCATAGACTGTAAAAAAAGATGGACGACGCGACGCCGCTTCCTTCCATTGTATTGAACTGAAGCCAAAATGGGCTGATGAATGGGCGCTGACACGTTACGCAATACGTCAAAAAAAAAAAAAGTTTGGAGCCTGGGCATGCGCAGAAGGAATCGTCGTGGAGCCGGAGGCGGAGTCGCGGTATCAAACTTCCGCCCAGACGACTGCGTCATCATTCATGTATTTTAAATAGACTATAAAAATTATACACAATTTAAAAGTCTACCTATAAAATAATAGGCTATTCTGTTTCTAGAGCAATAATATTTTTGAAATAGCAAATTCAGTAGATAAAATCAATCTAATATGCCACTAGAAACAACTCTAAATCGCCAGAAACGGTCCTGCCATTTTAAATCAAGTTCAGCTAACGTTACAGGAGATCGATTGCTGTAATTAGAGTAAGCTATCATTAGTTTTGTCCTGCTAATTATTATTTTATACCCATAAAAATAATAAGTAACTGCCAGATAACGATCACCTGCTTTTTCCCGACATGGTTAACATTAGGTGCGTTATCTTAACTAATAACATTTATTAATTAGCTTATAACGCCCACATTTAATGTTACAGAAAAAAATTCAGTGATCCGTCAAATCCTGTAGGTCGGTTAGTACAGTTTACTGCTGAACAACTCATTTTGTTGGTGTTAAATAACAAAGAAATCGAAAATTAACAGTTAGTTAATACATCTTCAATCTCCCCTCGAAGCTCCGACAGTCCTCAGACAAGCTGTCAATCAACTTCGAATCACGACGACACGCCCCGTTTTTATAGCATCAAATTGCTAGCTAAAATCTAAATCATCACAAAAACGAACAATTGAATATATATCAGCGTGATAACAACTACCTTAAATGACCAAAACCATCTTTCAGAAAGTTTTATTTGAAGCAGAATTTATTTTTAAGTTTTCACTGAAGTCTCATTCGACTGCATTGAGAGGGCGGGGTTTATGACCTGTACTGCATCCAGCCTCCAGGGGGCGATCAAAGAGCCCGCGGCTTCACTTTTCAGGACGTATGAGACACACCCGCGATATTCACAAAAGTTTTTGAAGCGCTAAATCACAATCCCCCGGTTCCACAGACGAGGCTTAAGATAGTCCCAGACTAAAGTGCATGTTTGAGCTGGTTTAACTGAAAGTAACTTTCATATCTTAAAATATATCAGTGTCATTGTTTTGTCTCAAGATGCACAGCAGTAATGTTTTTTCCTGGGGCACGTTCATAAAAGTTACTTAGATGCCCTAATTGAACTAAGGCTTAATCCTGGCTTAGTCTAAGCCCTGTCTGTGAAACCGGGCCATAGTTGCACCGTTTCCTAACCAGACGCGATGCGATAAGATTCCAGCGACGAGCAATTCGACTGTCCACACTAGATGCAACGCGAAAATGAGAAGCGATAAAATCGATCAAAAACCACAGCCAATCAGAAGAGAGTGTGGGCGGGCTCTCTCGGCAAGAGCACAGCGGACAATGGGCAAGTACTTAATAAAATTCATAAATATTACACCATTTAAACATTACTTAAAGTACATACGGAGTGACTGAACCAATCTTTGTCATAGAAAACACTTGTTTGTGCGCACAGTTTGAACGCTCTTGTGCCCATTTATTTATTTTCAAGATCTGAGGTGAATTAGCCAGTGTTGTTTTCATTACAGCTAAACAGCTGGGAACACGGAACGATATTCAAACTCACGTTAAACGCTTTTAACATTAAATAAAGCACATAAACAGTACCTGATATTATCATTGCCATTAATATAAACCGTTTCTGTGTCGCTGTCGTGGCAAAAAACTCCGATTAACATGAAAAAGACACCTTTTATCGCTTGTCGCGGCATCGCGGCGCATCTGGTTAGGACACGGTGTAAGGCGAAACCTAGCATGTTTGGTATCGTTGGACTCGACAAGGATTCAGGAGTCTAACGAGGTGATAACCGTGAAAATAAGTCAACCATACCCAGAGTTATAAGCATATGATTTTACCACTAGGTGGCGCTGGCTCGAAACTTCTCAGGCTCCTTCAGGGCATCATGACCCATACTGAGTTTCGTTCTGTTGTGCGTTTCCCAAAGCGAACTGTGGTCACAAGTTCCGTCGTTACCAATAGAGTTCAATGGGACTTGCGACCATAGTTGGCTAACGATGCTTTCAGGAAACGCCCCCCAGATCGGCCTCTGTTAACCTTGTCAAATAGCTGCTCAAAATTCCGAAGGCGGACGTGTTTTTTGAGATGCGTCAATGTCGTGGCATAATCAGATGAAGACACTACACGCCAATTTTCAAGTCAGTCGGACTAACGGTGAAGCAGTTATAGCCGTTTTCAGGTTTTTTTCCTGTTATAGCGCCACCAAGTGGCCAGTTGCCGCGTCCTTTTTCACGTGACCACAGAATGAGCTCTTACATGGGTGTGCCAAATTTGGTGAAAATATCTCATTCCGTTCACGAGTTATAGCCATTTTAGTAAAAATGGCTCCACCCACTTCAATAGTTTTGGCGGCCCTTAGAGACCGTGAATCCAAATTTCAACTTTTTTTGATAATTATTGACAATCAGACTCCGGAGAATCTCACTGCACTGGTTTGGTTCTGATCGGGTCAAAGACCAAGGACAAAAGCAGGTTTTTCAAAAAAGACCATTTCTCCTCGATGTAAGTCATTTGAGTCTACTATATTAAAGGCTACACGTAACAACAGAGCCCAAACTATTGAATTCAGCTGCTATTTATTTTAGATATAATAATCTGAGTTCCATAGAGCAGTAAGTATGAGTTTGTTTCCAGTGAAATAACTGACGGCCTCTCATTTGCTGCCGAAGACACAAACATCGTCAGTGTTTCTCACTCGGGTTTGAAGGCCGTTTTCTGTGTGATGTTCTCTGAAGGCCTGTGGATGTTCTCCGGCGTCTCGCTGAAGGACGAGCCTCAGTGTTTCAGGAAGGTACGAGAGCTTTATATCGTGATTCCTGCTGTTCAGTGTAACTCAAATAACTGCAGATCTGTAGCTTTTATAGTTATAATGATAAGATAGGAAATATACAAGACAATTATTACTCAGTAAGAGTGTTAAATTCTGTTTATTCACACTATATTCATGCAGAGGTTCATTCCTGTCATCATTTACTCACCCACCAGTGATATATTAGTATAATTTTTATGTATTAATATTTAGGTTTAGCTTTTATTTTTATATTTTCAGTTTTCATTTTCATTTTAGTATAGGTTTTAATAATTTTTTAAAATAATTATTTTATAATTTTAATTAATTTATTTAATAATAATTATTGTTTATTAAATAAACTTTTTATAATTGTATTAGTTTTTTTTAATATTTCAATTTAGCTTTATTTTTTGGAACTATTTTTCTTTTTAATTCAATTGTTTTTTAAACTAATTTTAGTACTTTTAACTTCAACTTATTTTATTTTAGTTGCCAAAGCAACATTTTTAATCTAAGTTTTTAAAATGTTTCATATTTTTCACTTCTATTTATATTTTATTTTATCCTATTTGCTTTTGTAATTTGTATTAGTTTTTTATATATATTTCAATTTAGCTTATTTTTAATTAATTTTTAAAATTATTTTTACTAATTTTAATAAAATTTTTTTCAAGTATTTTTAACGATTGTTTCTCATCTAATATTTATATTTTATTTTATTTCAGCTTCATTTCCACATTTTTTTTCTTCATATTTTTATTTTAGGTATATGTGCTTTTGTCATTTTTTTATATTTAATTTTAACTTTATTTTTTGAAACTTTTTATGTAATTATAATTTTTAAAATTGACCATGAGCCCATCATGAGAAAATCACTTCAGTGTCAGTCGTGCGTCGATCTGAACACAAACACAAACTGAATGTGTTGTTGTTGTTGTTGTTGTTGTTTTGGAGCTTGACATCATGAACACTAATGAATGTAATAGAGATGAATGAAATATAAACAGCATATGCTTTATTTTGTCCTTTAGCAAACGAGTATCAAACCTCTTTCAGCCTCATCAGAATCAGTTGCTCTTTTCTTTCTTTAATTATACAGTCAAACCAAAACTTATTCAGACGTTTTTGATATTTTTGATATATTTTTACTAGTGGGTGCAGGACACCATAGTTCATTTATGTAAGTGAGGATAGCAAAATAAAGTAAACTGTGACATATTATAGCCAAATATTGAACCTCCAGTAAAATCGATAAACATTTGGAACCAAAAATTATTCAGACACTTTGACCTGACCATGCTTTGATTAAGTGTTATCTGACATAATTAAGATTATTTTTTTCTGACACAGTTTAACTCTGAGATCTTGTCATATTTTATTAGCATTTTTTAAACTATAGTGTATAAACTGTATTAATGAATGAAATGTTCAGGGTGTCTGAATAAATGTTGGTTTGACTGCAGAAGCCCTGACAGTTTCACATATAAATACTGTAGATGAATTCTGGATGTGTAAATGCATTAAAGTAGGAGCAGATTCTTCTAAAGAGTTGAAGAAAGCTGTAGTTTTCCTCATCAGCAGAAGAGCCTGTGCTTCTCATTAAAACCGCACCTCTGGCTTTACTGCAGCTGCGGGCGCTTCATCATTCATGTGGACAGAGAAGGTGAAACATGATTTCATGAGCTGCTCAGAGAGATTCAGCGGATCCACCGGAATAATGTGATGTGGATCATATGCTCTACCTGTTAAAGTTTGAAACTGACTTGAGAAGATGTTCTTATTCTTTCTATCAACATTCAAAAACTCAAGATTAGGAGTGTAAACAAGAATCAGTTATAAAATGAGAATCGTTCTTAAACTATAACTTCACTTCTCTTCTAAGATAAGTAAGATTTTACAATCAGTACCTGTTGAAATAATTTCAGATAACAACATACTGATAAAATGATTTTAACTTTATGTCTAATTGGGGCTAGTTGTCACACTGAAGTGAATATTTCCCTTGGTGTGTTTGTTTATTAATTAATTCAGTGTCATTATTCAGCTCAATTCAGTACAAATGATGTGACAATTGATTGTCTTAGCAATGCAAATGTCTTCACCAAAGGTGACAGTGGCAAAACACAAAATGTGATATTGAAATTTCAATCAGAATCCACAGAAATGATTATTTTGTGAATGTTCACTTGGATTCCAGCCTTTGTGACAACTAGCCCCGGTCTCCCCGGTGAGTCTGGAGCTGATTTTAATGGGGTCTGAGAAACCCGCCCACCTTTTCCCTCTTCCAGGCTGGAAGCGACTCTTTGGCAGATTGCGAGTGTTAAAGTGGCTGAGCCGGGCGAGATCTAAGCGTCGCTCAGCGCTGGAAATGAGGCCAGATCTGGATTATATAAGCCTGAGGAGGCGCAGATGACTGCGAGCTCACTGGAGGGGAAACAGCTCAAATCTGCTCCCTTATAAGTCAGCAGCACTCCCTGATTACTCTCTGGAGGAGCGGGCTTTCCCGTTCCCCGTGTCAACTAGCTGGAGTGAACGATAGACGAGCGCATCGCTGAACTCCGCCCAACCCGACTGTTCAGATTCATGAGCCGCTTTCGGTAAATCAGAATCACAACGAAGGGCAGTAAAACTATGACCAAACATTACAGTGATACGATGAGAAATACCAGTTTACAAAATCAAGCAGCTGTTTTGTACAATTAGAAATAACTAGAAGTGGATCTCAGCCAACAAGAACATTTGCTAACCTTCCCATTTAGATACCAGAATCAGAAGAGCTTGCCAAGTACACTCTAAAACCTGCTGGGTTAAAAACAACCCAAGTTGGGTTGAAAATGGACAAACCCAGTGATTGGGTTGTTTTAACCCCACAATTGGGTTGTTTTAACACAGCAATTGGGTTGTTTTAACCCAGGGATTGGGTTGTTTTAACACAGTGATTGGGTTGTTTTAACACAGCAATTGGGTTGTTTTAACCCAGGGATTGGGTTGTTTTAACCCAGGGATTGGGTTGTTTTAACCCAGGGATTGGGTTGTTTTAACCATGTGATTGGGTTGTTATAACCCAGCGATTGGGTTGTTTTAAAACAGTGATTGGGTTGTTGTAACACAGCGATTGTGTTGTTTTAACCACGCGATTGGGTTGTTTTAACACAGCGATTGGGTTAAATGTTTGCAGCTAGTTTTATTTAACTAAAAATGACTATATGGCTGACTTAAAATGAACCCAAAATATGTTGGAAATTAACATTTCTTAATATGTTTAATGAATGAACATTTATTAATATAAGTTTAATGAATAATAATTAAACAATAAACATGTATTAAATTGCTTATTAATAAATGTTCACCTTTTGATTATTATTGTTGTCTCTAGTAATTATGTGTCTGATTTTTAATTTCCAAAATATTTTGGGTTCATTTTAATCCAGACATATAGTGATTTTTAAACAATAGTTGCGTTAAATAAAACTAGCCAGTATGTTGGGCAAACATATAACCCAACCGCTGGGTTAAAACATCCTAATCATTGGGTTTGTCCATTTTCAACTTGGGTTGTTTTTAACCCAGCATTGAGTGTTTGTTTACACACACAAGGAATTTGTCTTGGTGACAGGAGCTTCCAGTGAAGAAGGAACGTACAGAAATAGTGCAGACATACATAGGAATTACGCAATAAAAATGAAATATAACAAAAGCAGTTGATCTCTGGTAAAACTTATGTGAACGTTAAGGGAACGTTCCATTGTATCATTCTTCAAACATTATGGGAACGTTACTTTTGAATGTTCTCTGAACATTCTGAAACAACTAGTAACACTGAAATGACATTAGACCGATTAAAATTCATGAATAATGTATGTTTGGGATATTTAACGTAATTTTTAATAACATTATTAACTCTTTCCTCACCAGCGTTTTTAAAAAACAGCAGTAGCATTTTTGATCGTTTTCACAAAACTTTCATGGCCCTCAGAATATTTTGTTTGCAATACATCAAAAGAAAGAACAGACCTCTGCTTTTAAACAAACAAACAAAAAAAAAAAACATTTTATTCTAGCTTCATGCGTTCTTTATTTATCAACACTTGAATGTTGTAAAAGCAACGTTTTGAAGAAAAAGTTGAGTGAGAAAATCACATCAAGACTTAATCCAGATGGGATTCAGAGCAATGATCAAACACAGATAGATCGAGTCCATCAACACCTCAAAGCTTCACAGTCGTTTCCTCTTCATGGTTTCATCATTTCATTGTTTTTCAGAATTGCTGTACTGTACATATACGTCCATAAGCCTGTGTGCATTAATTATTTATGCAGAGTCAATGTGTGCATCGAGCTCCAGGACTTCAGAAATAACACTGTCCTCAACACACTAAATAACTTACATAATTCATGTCATCTACCCCAGCCCCTCATAATAATGGACAGATAAACTATTACAGCACTGCTTAATGAAACTGCTGCATACATGGAGGATGTCAGTCCACATTATGATGGATATTCTGGAGTTTGTTTAGCAGTAGCTGCGAGCAGCGGCCGCTTGCTGTTCTGACATTTCCATCAGCTGGACTCTTACTGCTGATGTGTGGCGGTCTGGGGGAAAAACATTCCTCATTTCCTCACTCTTATTAACTCGTAGTGTAAGTAGCCGTTCAAACGCATGCAGTCTTGCGTTAAAACAGCAGCATGAGATGGAATGGATTTGAACAGAAGGCGCATTAACACACTCAACACCACTGTAAACGCATAAAAGATGACTATTGTGACCCCAGATTCATCTGATTGTTCTAATGGTTTAAAAAAGACATTTATTTGCTGTGCTAAAACTATTTTAAAAAATGAGTGATTTTACTGAATTGTTTTCAGAACATACCTATCAAATACACGTCACTCAAGCTGCAAGGTGGTTTAACCTGTTAGTTTTGCCCCTACTGGTAGAAGCTGTAACTACACCAGCATCTTTCTCCATTGATGGCCAATCAAAAGTCAAGTCACATTTATTTCTATAGTTCTTATACAATAGGCCTGTAGAGTGTTTCAAATTTCATCAAACGTGAGAAATTCAGTTTCTGTCCTGACAACTCTCTGAGTGTTTGGCATAGTAATGATATGACAATGTTGATATGTTTGGTCTTGGCAGAATAGATCTGCTACACTGTTGCTGCTGTTAGTTATGTTTGCTTTTGATGTTGGTTATTGCTGCTGCTGCTGCTGTTATTGCTGCTCCTGTTGTTATTGCTGCTGCTGCTGTTATTGCTGCTCCTGTTGTTATTGCTGCTGCTGCTGTTATTGCTGCTCCTGTTGTTATTGCTGCTGCTGCTGTTATTGCTGCTCCTGTTGTTATTGCTGCTGCTGCTGTTATTGCTGCTCCTGTTGTTATTGCTGCTATTGCTGTTATTGCTGCTCCTGTTGTTATTGCTGCTGCTGCTGTTATTGCTGCTCCTGTTGTTATTGCTGCTGCTGCTGTTATTGCTGCTCCTGTTGGTTATTGCTGCTGCTGCTGTTATTGCTGCTCCTGTTGTTATTGCTGCTGCTGCTGTTATTGCTGCTGCTGTTGTTATTGCTGCTGCTGCTGTTATTGCTGCTCCTGTTGTTATTGCTGCTGCTGCTGTTATTGCTGCTCCTGTTGTTATTGCTGCTGCTGCTGTTATTGCTGCTCCTGTTGTTATTGCTGCTATTGCTGTTATTGCTGCTCCTGTTGTTATTGCTGCTGCTGCTGTTATTGCTGCTCCTGTTGGTTATTGCTGCTGCTGCTGTTATTGCTGCTCCTGTTGTTATTGCTGCTGCTGCTGTTATTGCTGCTGCTGTTGTTATTGCTGCTGCTGCTGTTATTGCTGCTCCTGTTGTTATTGCTGCTGCTGCTGTTATTGCTGCTCCTGTTGTTATTGCTGCTGCTGCTGTTATTGCTGCTCCTGTTGTTATTGCTGCTGCTGCTGCTGTTATTGCTGCTGCTGTTGTTATTGCTGCTGCTGCTGTTATTGCTGCTGCTGTTGTTATTGCTGCTGCTGCTGTTATTGCTGCTGCTGTTGTTATTGCTGCTGCTGCTGTTATTGCTGCTCCTGTTGTTATTGCTGCTGCTGCTGTTATTGCTGCTGCTGCTGTTATTGCTGCTGCTGCTGTTATTGCTGCTCCTGTTGTTATTGCTGCTGCTGCTGTTATTGCTGCTCCTGTTGTTATTGCTGCTGCTGCTGCTGTTATTGCTGCTCCTCCTGTTGTTATTGCTGCTGCTGATGCTGTTATTGCTGCTCCTGTTGTTATTGCTGCTGCTGCTGTTATTGCTGCTGCTGCTGTTATTGCTGCTGCTGCTGTTATTGCTGCTCCTGTTGTTATTGCTGCTATTGCTGTTATTGCTGCTCCTGTTGTTATTGCTGCTGCTGCTGTTATTGCTGCTCCTGTTGTTATTGCTGCTGCTGCTGCTGCTGCTGTTATTGCTGCTCCTGTTGTTATTGCTGCTGCTGCTGTTATTGCTGCTGCTGTTGTTATTGCTGCTGCTGCTGTTATTGCTGCTGCTGTTGTTATTGCTGCTGCTGCTGTTATTGCTGCTGCTGTTGTTATTGCTGCTGCTGCTGTTATTGCTGCTCCTGTTGTTATTGCTGCTGCTGCTGTTATTGCTGCTGCTGTTGTTATTGCTGCTGCTGCTGTTATTGCTGCTCCTGTTGTTATTGCTGCTGCTGCTGTTATTGCTGCTGTTATTGCTGCTCCTGTTGTTATTGCTGCTGCTGTTGTTATTGCTGCTGCTGCTGTTATTGCTGCTCCTGTTGTTATTGCTGCTGCTGCTGTTATTGCTGCTGCTGTTGTTATTGCTGCTGCTGCTGTTATTGCTGCTGTTATTGCTGCTCCTGTTGTTATTGCTGCTCCTGTTGTTATTGCTGCTCCTGTTGTTATTGCTGCTGCTGCTGCTGTTATTGCTGCTGTTGTTGTTATTGCTGCTGCTGCTGTTATTGCTGCTGTTATTGCTGCTCCTGTTGTTATTGCTGCTCCTGTTGTTATTGCTGCTCCTGTTGTTATTGCTGCTGCTGCTGCTGTTATTGCTGCTGCTGTTGTTATTGCTGCTGCTGCTGTTATTGCTGCTGTTATTGCTGCTGCTGTTGTTATTGCTGCTCCTGTTGTTGTTATTGCTGCTCCTGTTGTTATTGCTGCTGCTGCTGCTGTTATTGCTGCTGTTATTGCTGCTCCTGTTGTTATTGCTGCTCCTGTTGTTATTGCTGCTGCTGCTGTTATTGCTGCTGTTATTGCTGCTCCTGTTGTTATTGCTGCTCCTGTTGTTATTGCTGCTGTTATTGCTGCTCCTGTTGTTATTGCTGCTCCTGTTGTTATTGCTGCTCCTGTTGTTATTGCTGCTGCTGCTGCTGTTATTGCTGCTGTTGTTATTGCTGCTGCTGCTGTTATTGCTGCTGTTATTGCTGCTCCTGTTGTTATTGCTGCTCCTGTTGTTATTGCTGCTCCTGTTGTTATTGCTGCTGCTGATGCTGTTATTGCTGCTGCTGTTGTTATTGCTGCTGCTGTTATTGCTGCTGTTATTGCTGCTGCTGTTGTTATTGCTGCTCCTGTTGTTATTGCTGCTCCTGTTGTTATTGCTGCTGCTGCTGCTGTTATTGCTGCTGTTATTGCTGCTCCTGTTGTTATTGCTGCTCCTGTTGTTATTGCTGCTGCTGCTGTTATTGCTGCTGTTATTGCTGCTCCTGTTGTTATTGCTGCTGCTGCTGCTGTTATTTCTGCTCCTGTTGTTATTGCTGCTGCTGCTGTTATTGCTGCTCCTGTTGTTATTGCTGCTGCTGCTGTTATTGCTGCTCCTGATGTTATTGCTGCTGCTGCTGTTATTGCTGCTCCTGTTGTTATTGCTGCTGCTGTTGTTATTGCTGCTCCTGTTGTTATTGCTGCTGTTATTGCTGCTCCTGTTGTTATTGCTGCTGCTGTTGTTATTGCTGCTGCTGTTGTTATTGCTGCTCCTGTTGTTATTGCTGCTGCTGTTGTTATTGCTGCTCCTGTTGTTATTGCTGCTGCTGCTGTTATTGCTGCTCCTGCTGCTGTTATTGCTGCTGCTGTTGTTGTTATTACTGCTATTGCTGTTATTGCTGCTCCTGTTGTTATTGCTGCTGCTGCTGTTATTGCTGCTGCTGTTGTTGTTATTACTGCTATTGCTGTTATTGCTGCTCCTGTTGTTATTGCTGCTGCTGCTGTTATTGCTGCTCCTGTTGTTATTGCTGCTGCTGCTGCTGTTATTGCTGCTCCTGTTGTTATTGCTGCTGCTGCTGTTATTGCTGCTCCTGTTGTTATTGCTGCTGCTGTTGTTATTGCTGCTCCTGTTGTTATTGCTGCTGCTGCTGTTATTGCTGCTCCTGTTGTTATTGCTGCTGCTGCTGTTATTGCTGCTCCTGTTGTTATTGCTGCTGCTGTTGTTATTGCTGCTCCTGTTGTTATTGCTGCTGCTGCTGTTATTGCTGCTGTTGTTGTTATTACTGCTATTGCTGTTATTGCTGCTCCTGTTGTTATTGCTGCTGCTGCTGTTATTGCTGCTCCTGTTGTTATTGCTGCTGCTGCTGTTATTGCTGCTCCTGTTGTTATTGCTGCTGCTGCTGTTATTGCTGCTCCTGTTGGTTATTGCTGCTGCTATTGCTGTTATTGCTGCTCCTGTTGTTATTGCTGCTGCTGCTGTTATTGCTGCTCCTGTTGTTATTGCTGCTGCTGCTGATGCTGTTATTGCTGCTGTTGTTGTTATTACTGCTATTGCTGTTATTGCTGCTCCTGTTGTTATTGCTGCTGCTGCTGTTATTGCTGCTGTTGTTGTTATTACTGCTATTGCTGTTATTGCTGCTCCTGTTGTTATTGCTGCTGCTGCTGCTGTTATTGCTGCTCCTGTTGGTTATTGCTGCTCCTGTTGTTATTGCTGCTGCTGCTGATGCTGTTATTGCTGCTGTTGTTGTTATTACTGCTATTGCTGTTATTGCTGCTCCTGTTGTTATTGCTGCTGCTGCTGTTATTGCTGCTGTTGTTGTTATTACTGCTATTGCTGTTATTGCTGCTCCTGTTGTTATTGCTGCTGCTGCTGTTATTGCTGCTCCTGTTGGTTATTGCTGCTCCTGTTGTTATTGCTGCTGCTATTGCTGTTATTGCTGCTCCTGTTGTTATTGCTGCTGCTGCTGTTATTGCTGCTGTTGTTGTTATTACTGCTATTGCTGTTATTGCTGCTCCTGTTGTTATTGCTGCTGCTGCTGTTATTGCTGCTCCTGTTGGTTATTGCTGCTGCTGCTGTTATTGCTGCTCCTGTTGTTATTGCTGCTGCTGCTGTTATTGCTGCTCCTGTTGTTATTGCTGCTGCTGCTGTTATTGCTGCTCCTGTTGTTATTGCTGCTGCTGTTGTTATTGCTGCTCCTGTTGTTATTGCTGCTGCTGCTGTTATTGCTGCTCTTGTTGTTATTGCTGCTGCTGCTGTTATTGCTGCTCCTGTTGTTATTGCTGCTGCTGTTGTTATTGCTGCTCCTGTTGTTATTGCTGCTGCTGCTGTTATTGCTGCTGTTGTTGTTATTACTGCTATTGCTGTTATTGCTGCTCCTGTTGTTATTGCTGCTGATGCTGTTATTGCTGCTCCTGTTGTTATTGCTGCTGCTGCTGTTATTGCTGCTCCTGTTGTTATTGCTGCTGCTGTTTATTGCTGCTCCTGTTGGTTATTGCTGCTGCTATTGCTGTTATTGCTGCTCCTGTTGTTGTTATTGCTGCTGCTGCTGCTGTTATTGCTGCTCCTGTTGTTGTTATTGCTGCTGCTGCTGCTGCTGCTGTTATTGCTGCTGTTGTTGTTATTACTGCTATTGCTGTTATTGCTGCTCCTGTTGTTATTGCTGCTGCTGCTGTTATTGCTGCTGCTGCTGTTGTTGTTATTACTGCTATTGCTGTTATTGCTGCTCCTGTTGTTATTGCTGCTGCTGCTGTTATTGCTGCTCCTGTTGGTTATTGCTGCTGCTGCTGTTATTGCTGCTCCTGTTGTTATTGCTGCTGCTGCTGTTATTGCTGCTCCTGTTGTTATTGCTGCTGCTGCTGTTATTGCTGCTCCTGTTGTTATTGCTGCTGCTGCTGCTGTTATTGCTGCTCCTGTTGTTATTGCTGCTGCTGTTGTTATTGCTGCTCCTGTTGTTATTGCTGCTGCTGCTGTTATTGCTGCTGTTGTTGTTATTACTGCTATTGCTGTTATTGCTGCTCCTGTTGTTATTGCTGCTGCTGCTGTTATTGCTGCTCCTGTTGTTATTGCTGCTGCTGCTGTTATTGCTGCTCCTGTTGTTATTGCTGCTGCTGCTGTTATTGCTGCTCCTGTTGGTTATTGCTGCTATTGCTGTTATTGCTGCTCCTGTTTTTATTGCTGCTGCTGCTGCTGTTATTGCTGCTCCTGTTGTTATTGCTGCTGCTGCTGTTATTGCTGCTGTTGTTGTTATTGCTGCTATTGCTGTTATTGCTGCTCCTGTTGTTATTGCTGCTGCTGCTGTTATTGCTGCTCCTGTTGTTATTGCTGCTGCTGCTGTTATTGCTGCTGTTGTTGTTATTGCTGCTATTGCTGTTATTGCTGCTCCTGTTGTTATTGCTGCTGCTGCTGTTATTGCTGCTCCTGTTGTTATTGCTGCTGCTATTGCTGTTATTGCTGCTCCTGTTGTTATTGCTGCTGCTGCTGCTGTTATTGCTGCTCCTGTTGTTATTGCTGCTGCTGCTGTTATTGCTGCTCCTGTTGGTTATTGCTGCTTTTGATGTTGATGCTGCTGTTAGTTATTTCTGCTGCTGGTGTTAGTTATGTCTGCTTTTGATGTTGGTTATTGCTGCTGCTATTGCTGTTATTGCTGCTCCTGTTATTTATTGCTGCTGTTGTTGGTTATTGCTGCTCCTGTTGTTATTGCTGCTGCTGCTGTTATTGCTGCTCCTGTTGTGATTGCTGCTGCTGCTGTTATTGCTGCTCCTGTTGTTATTGCTGCTGCTGCTGTTATTGCTGCTCCTGTTGTTATTGCTGCTGCTGCTGTTATTGCTGCTCCTGTTGTTATTGCTGCTGCTGCTGTTATTGCTGCTCCTGTTGTTATTGCTGCTGCTATTGCTGTTATTGCTGCTCCTGTTGTTATTGCTGCTGCTGCTGTTATTGCTGCTCCTGTTGTTATTGCTGCTGCTGCTGTTATTGCTGCTCCTGTTGGTTATTGCTGCTTTTGATGTTGATGCTGCTGTTAGTTATTTCTGCTGCTGGTGTTAGTTATGTCTGCTTTTGATGTTATTGCTGCTGCGGTTGGTTTTTGCTGTTGATGTTAGTTGCTGCTGCTGTTGGTTATTTCTGTGTTTGATGTTGTTTATTGCTGCTGCTGCTGTTAGCTATCACTGCTTTTGATGTTGGTTATTGCTGGTGCTGGTGCTGCTGCTGCTGCTGCTGCTGTTATTGCTGCTAGGGTTGGTTATTGCTGCTTTTGATGTTGTTGCTGCTGCGGTTGGTTATTGCTGCTGTTAGTTATATCTGCTTTTGATGTTGGTTATTGCTGCTTTTGATGTTGCTGCTGCTGCTGGCTGCTGCTGCTATTGCTGCTGCGGTTGGTTATTGCTGCTGTTAGCTATTGCTGCTTTTGATGTTGGTTATTGCGGCTGCTACTGCTGTTATTGCTGCTGCTGTTAGTTATTTCTGCTGCTGTTATTGCTGCTGGGGTTGGTTATTGCTGCTTTTGATGTTGCTGCTGCTGCTGCTATTGCTGCTGCGGTTGGTTATTGCTGCTGTTAGCTATTGCTGCTTTTGATGTTGGTTATTGCTGCTGCTCCTGTTATTTATTGCTGCTGTTGTTGGTTATTGCTGCTGCTGCTGTTATTGCTGCTCCTGTTGTTATTGCTGCTGCTGCTGTTATTGCTGCTCCTGTTGGTTATTGCTGCTTTTGATGTTGATGCTGCTGTTAGTTATTTCTGCTGCTGGTGTTAGTTATGTCTGCTTTTGATGTTGGTTATTGCTGCTGCTGTTATTGCTGCTGCTGTTGTTAGTTATTTCTGCTTTTGATGTTGGTTATTGCTGCTGCTGCTGTTATTGCTGCTGCGGTTGGTTTTTGCTGTTGATGTTAGTTGCTGCTGCTGTTGGTTATTTCTGTGTTTGATGTTGTTTATTGCTGCTGCTGCTGCTGTTAGCTATCACTGCTTTTGATGTTGGTTATTGCTGGTGCTGGTGCTGCTGCTGCTGCTGTTATTGCTGCTAGGGTTGGTTATTGCTGCTTTTGATGTTGTTGCTGCTGCGGTTGGTTATTGCTGCTGTTAGTTATATCTGCTTTTGATGTTGCTGCTGCTGCTGCTGCTGCTGCTGCTATTGCTGCTGCGGTTGGTTATTGCTGCTGTTAGCTATTGCTGCTTTTGATGTTGGTTATTGCGGCTGCTACTGCTGTTATTGCTGCTGCTGTTAGTTATTTCTGCTGCTGTTATTGCTGCTGGGGTTGGTTATTGCTGCTTTTGATGTTGCTGCTGCTGCTGCTATTGCTGCTGCTGTTATTGGTTATTGCTGCTTCTGCTGCTACTGCTGTTATTGCTGCTGCTGCTGTTAGTTATTTCTGCTGCTGTTATTGCTGCTGCGGTTGGTTATTGCTGCTGTTAGCTATTGCTGCTTTTGATGTTGGTTATTGCTGCTGCTCCTGTTATTTATTGCTGCTGTTGTTGGTTATTGCTGCTCCTGTTGTTATTGCTGCTGCTGCTGTTATTGCTGCTCCTGTTGTTATTGCTGCTGCTGCTGTTATTGCTGCTCCTGTTGTTATTGCTGCTCCTGTTG
Source organism: Ancherythroculter nigrocauda (assembly GCA_036281575.1). Lineage (NCBI taxonomy): Eukaryota > Metazoa > Chordata > Actinopteri > Cypriniformes > Xenocyprididae > Ancherythroculter > Ancherythroculter nigrocauda. Next base: position 47,850,975 of record VTFQ01000006.1, read on the forward strand.
TTATTGCTGCTGCTGCTGTTATTGCTGCTCCTGTTGTTATTGCTGCTGCTATTGCTGTTATTGCTGCTCCTGTTGTTATTGCTGCTGCTATTGCTGTTATTGCTGCTGCGGTTGGTTATTGCTGCTGTTAGCTATTGCTGCTTTTGATGTTGGTTATTGCTGCTGCTCCTGTTATTTATTGCTGCTGTTGTTGGTTATTGCTGCTGCTGCTGCTGCTGCTATTGCTGCTGCTGTTATTGGTTATTGCTGCTTCTGCTGCTATTGCTGTTATTGCTGCTCCTGTTGTTATTGCTGCTGCTGTTAGTTATGTCTGTTTTTGATGTTGGTTATTGCTGCTGCTGCTGTTAGTTATTGTTGCTTCTGCTGCTATTGCTGTTATTGCTGCTCTTGTTGTTATTGCTGCTGCTGTTAGTTATGTCTGTTTTTGATGTTGGTTATTGCTGCTGCTGTTGTTGGTTATTGCTGCTTCTGCTGCTATTGCTGTTATTGCTGCTCCTGTTGTTATTGCTGCTGCTGTTAGTTATGTCTGTTTTTGATGTTGGTTATTGCTGCTGCTGCTGCTGCTGTTAGTTATTGTTGCTTTTGACGTTGGTTATTGCTGCTGCTGCTGTTATTGCTGCTGCTCCTGTTATTTATTGCTGCTGTTGTTGGTTTTTGCTGCTGCTGTTATTGCTGCTGCTGCTGCTGCTGCTGCTATTGCTGCTGCTGTTATTGCTGCTGCTGCTGTTGTTGGTTATTGCTGCTTCTGCTGCTATTGCTGTTATTGCTGCTCCTGTTGTTATTGCTGCTGCTGTTAGTTATGTCTGTTTTTGATGTTGGTTATTGCTGCTGCTGCTGTTAGTTATTGTTGCTTTTGAGGTTGGTTATTGCTGCTGCTGCTGTTATTGCTGCTGCGGTTGGTTTTTGCTGTTCCTGTTAGTTATATCTGCTTTTGATGTTGGTTATTGCTGCTGCTACTGCTTTTATTGCTGCTGCTGCTGTTATTGCTGCTGCGGTTGGTTATTTCTGCTTTTGATGTTGCTGCTGCTGTTGGTTATTTCTGTGTTTGATGTTGTTTATTGCTGCTGCTGTTAGCTATCACTGCTTTTGATGTTGGTTATTGCTGTTGCTGCTGCTGCTGTTATTGCTGCTGCTGCTGCTATTGCTGCTGCTGTTATTGGTTATTGCTGCTTCTGCTGCTACTGCTGTTATTGCTGCTGCTGTTAGTTATTTCTGCTGCTGTTATTGCTGCTGCGGTTGGTTATTGCTGCTGTTAGCTATTGCTGCTTTTGATGTTGGTTATTGCTGCTGCTCCTGTTATTTATTGCTGCTGTTGTTGGTTATTGCTGCTCCTGTTGTTATTGCTGCTGCTGCTGTTATTGCTGCTCCTGTTGTTATTGCTGCTGCTGCTGTTTTTGCTGCTCCTGTTGTTATTGCTGCTCCTGTTGTTATTGCTGCTGCTGCTGTTATTGCTGCTCCTGTTGTTAGGTTATTGCTGCTGTTAGCTATTGCTGCTTTTGATGTTGGTTATTGCTGCTGCTCCTGTTATTTATTGCTGCTGTTGTTGGTTATTGCTGCTGCTGCTGCTGTTATTGGTTATTGCTGCTTCTGCTGCTATTGCTGTTATTGCTGCTCCTGTTGTTATTGCTGCTGCTGTTAGTTATGTCTGTTTTTGATGTTGGTTATTGCTGCTGCTGCTGCTGTTAGTTATTGTTGCTTCTGCTGCTATTGCTGTTATTGCTGCTCCTGTTGTTGTTATTGCTGCTGCTGTTAGTTATGTCTGTTTTTGATGTTGGTTATTGCTGCTGCTGTTGTTGGTTATTGCTGCTTCTGCTGCTATTGCTGTTATTGCTGCTCCTGTTGTTATTGCTGCTGCTGTTAGTTATGTCTGTTTTTGATGTTGGTTATTGCTGCTGCTGCTGCTGTTAGTTATTGTTGCTTTTGACGTTGGTTATTGCTGCTGCTGCTGTTATTGCTGCTGCTCCTGTTATTTATTGCTGCTGTTGTTGGTTATTGCTGCTGCTGTTATTGCTGCTGCTGCTGCTGCTGCTGCTGCTATTGCTGCTGCTGTTATTGCTGCTGCTGTTGTTGGTTATTGCTGCTTCTGCTGCTATTGCTGTTATTGCTGCTCCTGTTGTTATTGCTGCTGCTGTTAGTTATGTCTGTTTTTGATGTTGGTTATTGCTGCTGCTGCTGCTGTTAGTTATTGTTGCTTTTGAGGTTGGTTATTGCTGCTGCTGCTGTTATTGCTGCTGCGGTTGGTTTTTGCTGTTCCTGTTAGTTATATCTGCTTTTGATGTTGGTTATTGCTGCTGCTACTGCTTTTATTGCTGCTGCTGCTGCTGCTGTTATTGCTGCTGCGGTTGGTTATTTCTGCTTTTGATGTTGCTGCTGCTGTTGGTTATTTCTGTGTTTGATGTTGTTTATTGCTGCTGCTGTTAGCTATCACTGCTTTTGATGTTGGTTATTGCTGTTGCTGCTGCTGCTGTTATTGCTGCTGCTGCTGCTGCTGCTGTTGTTAGTTATTTCTGCTTTTGACATTGGTTATTGCTGCTGCTGCTGCTGCTGTTATTGCTGCTAGGGTTGGTTATTGCTGCTTTTGATGTTGTTGCTGCTGCGGTTGGTTATTGCTGCTGTTAGTTATATCTGCTTTTGATGTTGGTTATTGCTGCTGCTACTGCTGTTATTGCTGCTGCGGTTGGTTATTGCTGCTGTTAGCTATTGCTGCTTTTGATGTTGGTTATTGCTGCTGCTCCTGTTATTTATTGCTGTTGTTGGTTACTGCTGCATTTGATGTTGGTTATTGCTGCTGCTGCTGTTGGTTATTTCTGCGTTTGATGTTGTTTATTGCTGCTGCTTTTGGTTATTGCTGCTGCTGCTGTTGTTATTTATTGCTGCTGCTGCTGTTATTGCTGCTCCTGTTGGTTATTGCTGCTCCTGTTGTTATTGCTGCTGCTATTGCTGTTATTGCTGCTCCTGTTGTTATTGCTGCTGCTGCTGTTATTGCTGCTGTTGTTATTACTGCTATTGCTGTTATTGCTGCTCCTGTTGTTATTGCTGCTGCTGCTGTTATTGCTGCTCCTGTTGGTTATTGCTGCTGCTGCTGTTATTGCTGCTCCTGTTGTTATTGCTGCTGCTGCTGTTATTGCTGCTCCTGTTGTTATTGCTGCTGCTGCTGTTATTGCTGCTCCTGTTGTTATTGCTGCTGCTGTTGTTATTGCTGCTCCTGTTGTTATTGCTGCTGCTGCTGTTATTGCTGCTCTTGTTGTTATTGCTGCTGCTGCTGTTATTGCTGCTCCTGTTGTTATTGCTGCTGCTGTTGTTATTGCTGCTCCTGTTGTTATTGCTGCTGCTGCTGTTATTGCTGCTGTTGTTGTTATTACTGCTATTGCTGTTATTGCTGCTCCTGTTGTTATTGCTGCTGATGCTGTTATTGCTGCTCCTGTTGTTATTGCTGCTGCTGCTGTTATTGCTGCTCCTGTTGTTATTGCTGCTGCTGCTGTTATTGCTGCTCCTGTTGGTTATTGCTGCTGCTATTGCTGTTATTGCTGCTCCTGTTGTTGTTATTGCTGCTGCTGCTGCTGTTATTGCTGCTCCTGTTGTTGTTATTGCTGCTGCTGCTGCTGCTGCTGTTATTGCTGCTGTTGTTGTTATTACTGCTATTGCTGTTATTGCTGCTCCTGTTGTTATTGCTGCTGCTGCTGTTATTGCTGCTGCTGTTGTTTTATACTGCTATTGCTGTTATTGCTGCTCCTGTTGTTATTGCTGCTGCTGCTGTTATTGCTGCTCCTGTTGGTTATTGCTGCTGCTGCTGTTATTGCTGCTCCTGTTGTTGTTATTGCTGCTGCTGCTGTTATTGCTGCTCCTGTTGTTATTGCTGCTGCTGCTGTTATTGCTGCTCCTGTTGTTATTGCTGCTGCTGCTGCTGTTATTGCTGCTCCTGTTGTTATTGCTGCTGCTGTTGTTATTGCTGCTCCTGTTGTTATTGCTGCTGCTGCTGTTATTGCTGCTGTTGTTGTTATTACTGCTATTGCTGTTATTGCTGCTCCTGTTGTTATTGCTGCTGCTGCTGTTATTGCTGCTCCTGTTGTTATTGCTGCTGCTGCTGTTATTGCTGCTCCTGTTGTTATTGCTGCTGCTGCTGTTATTGCTGCTCCTGTTGGTTATTGCTGCTGCTATTGCTGTTATTGCTGCTCCTGTTTTTATTGCTGCTGCTGCTGTTATTGCTGCTCCTGTTGTTATTGCTGCTGCTGCTGTTATTGCTGCTGTTGTTGTTATTGCTGCTATTGCTGTTATTGCTGCTCCTGTTGTTATTGCTGCTGCTGCTGCTGTTATTGCTGCTCCTGTTGTTATTGCTGCTGCTGCTGCTGTATTGCTGCTGTTGTTGTTATTGCTGCTATTGCTGTTTGCTGCTCCTGTTGTTATTGCTGCTGCTGCTGTTATTGCTGCTCCTGTTGTTATTGCTGCTGCTATTGCTGTTATTGCTGCTCCTGTTGTTATTGCTGCTGCTGCTGCTGTTATTGCTGCTCCTGTTGTTATTGCTGCTGCTGCTGTTATTGCTGCTCCTGTTGGTTATTGCTGCTTTTGATGTTGATGCTGCTGTTAGTTATTTCTGCTGCTGTGTTAGTTATGTCTGCTTTTGATGTTGGTTATTGCTGCTGCTATGCTGTTATTGCTGCTCCTGTTATTTATTGCTGCTGTTGTTGGTTATTGCTGCTCCTGTTGTTATTGCTGCTGCTGCTGTTATTGCTGCTCCTGTTGATTGCTGCTGCTGCTGTTATTGCTGCTCCTGTTGTTATTGCTGCTGCTGCTGCTGTTATTGCTGCTCCTGTTGTTATTGCTGCTGCTGCTGTTATTGCTGCTCCTGTTGTTATTGCTGCTGCTGCTGTTATTGCTGCTCCTGTTGTTATTGCTGCTGCTATTGCTGTTATTGCTGCTCCTGTTGTTATTGCTGCTGCTGCTGTTATTGCTGCTCCTGTTGTTATTGCTGCTGCTGCTGTTATTGCTGCTCCTGTTGGTTATTGCTGCTTTTGATGTTGATGCTGCTGTTAGTTATTTCTGCTGCTGGTGTTAGTTATGTCTGCTTTTGATGTTATTGCTGCTGCGGTTGGTTTTTGCTGTTGATGTTAGTTGCTGCTGTTGGTTATTTCTGTGTTTGATGTTGTTTATTGCTGCTGCTGCTGTTAGCTATCACTGCTTTTGATGTTGGTTATTGCTGGTGCTGGTGCTGCTGCTGCTGCTGCTGCTGTTATTGCTGCTAGGGTTGGTTATTGCTGCTTTTGATGTTGTTGCTGCTGCGGTTGGTTATTGCTGCTGTTAGTTATATCTGCTTTTGATGTTGGTTATTGCTGCTTTTGATGTTGCTGCTGCTGCTGCTGCTGCTGCTATTGCTGCTGCGGTTGGTTATTGCTGCTGTTAGCTATTGCTGCTTTTGATGTTGGTTATTGCGGCTGCTACTGCTGTTATTGCTGCTGCTGTTAGTTATTTCTGCTGCTGTTATTGCTGCTGGGTTGGTTATTGCTGCTTTATGTTGCTGCTGCTGCTGCTATTGCTGCGCGGTTGTTATTGCTGCTGTTAGCTATTGCTGCTTTGATGTTGGTATTGCTGCTGCTCCTGTTAGTTATTGCTGCTGTTGTTGGTTATTGCTGCTGCTGCTGTTATTGCTGCTCCTGTTGTATTGCTGCTGCTGCTGTTATTGCTGCTCCTGTTGGTTATTGCGCTTTTGATGTTGCTGCTGTTAGTTTCTGCTGCTGGTGTTAGTTATGTCTGCTTTTGATGTTGGTTATGCTGCTGGCTGTTATGCTGCTGCTGGTTGTTAGTTATTCGCTTTTGATGTTGGTTATTGCTGCTGCTGCTGCGCTGCTGTTATGCTGCTGCGGTTGGTTTTTGCTGTTGATGTTATTGCTGCTGCTGTTTGGTTATTTCTGTGTTTGATGTTGTTTATTGCTGCTGCTGCTGCTGTTAGCTATCACTGCTTTTGATGTTGGTTATTGCTTGCTGGTGCTGCTGCTGCTGCTGTTATTGCTGCTATTGGTTTTGCTGCTTTTGATGTTTTTGCTGCTGCGGTTGGTTTTGCTGCTGTTAGTTATATCGCTTTTGATTGCTGCTGCTGCTGCTGCTGCTGCTGTGCTATTGCTGCGGGTTGGTTTTGCTGCTGTTAGCTATTGCTGCTTTTGATGTTGGTTATTGCGGCTGCTACTGCTGTTATTGCTGCTGCTGTTAGTTATTTCTGCTGCTGTTATTGCTGCTGGGTTGTTATTGCTGCTTTGTGATGTTGCTGCTGCTGCTGCTATTGCTGCTGCTGTTATTGGTTTTGCTGCTTCTCTGCTGCTACTGCTGTTATTGCTGCTGCTGCTGTTAGTTATTTCTGCTGCTGCTGTTATTGCTGCTAGCGTTGGTTTGCTGCTGTTAGCTATTGCTGCTTTTGATGTTGGTTATTGCTGCTGCTCCTGTTATTTATTGCTGCTGTTGTTGGTTATTGCTGCTCCTGTTGTTATTGCTGCTGCTGCTGTTATTGCTGCTCCTGTTGTTATTGCTGCTGCTGCTGTTATTGCTGCTCCTGTTGTTATTGCTGCTCCTGTTGTTATTGCTGCTGCTGCTGTTATTGCTGCTCCTGTTGTTATTGCTGCTGCTATTGCTGTTATTGCTGCTCCTGTTGTGTATTGCTGCTGCTATTGCTGTTATTGCTGCTGGCGGTTGGTTATTGCTGCTGTTAGCTATTGCTGCTTTTGATGTTGTTATTGCTGCTGCTCCTGTTATTATTGCTGCTGTTGTTGGTTATTGCTGCTGCTGCTGCTGCTGCTATTGCTGCTGCTGTTATTGGTTATTGCTGCTTCTGCTGCTATTGCTGTTATTGCTGCTCCTGTTGTTATTGCGCTGCTGTTAGTTATGTCTGTTTTTGATGTTGGTTATGCTGCTGCTGCGTTAGTTATTGTTGCTTCTTCTGCTGCTATTGCTGTTATTGCTGCTCCTGTGTTATTGCTGCTGCTGTTAGTTATGTCTGTTTTTGATGTTGGTTATTGCTGCTGCTGTTGTTGGTTATTGCTGCTTCTGCTGCTATTGCTGTTATTGCTGCTCCTGTTGTTATTGCTGCTGCTGTTAGTTATGTCTGTTTTTTGATGTTGGTTATTGCTGCTGCTGCTGCTGTTAGTTATTTTGCTTTGACGTTGGTTATGCTGCTGCTGCTGTTATTGCTGCTGCTCCTGTTATTTATTGCTGCTGTTGTTGGTTTTTGCTGCTGCTGTTATTGCTGCTGCTGCTGCTGCTGCTGCTGCTATTGCTGCTGCTGTTATTGCTGCTGCTGTTGTTGGTTATTGCTGCTTCTGCTGCTATTGCTGTTATTGCTGCTCCTGTTGTTATTGCTGCTGCTGTTAGTTATGTCTGTTTTTGATGTTGGTTATTGCTGCTGCTGCTGTTAGTTATTGTTGCTTTTGAGGTTGGTTATTGCTGCTGCTGCTGTTATTGCTGCTGCGGTTGGTTTTTGCTGTTCCTGTTAGTTATATCTGCTTTTGATGTTGGTTATTGCTGCTGCTACTGCTTTTATTGCTGCTGCTGCTGTTATTGCTGCTGCGGTTGGTTATTTCTGCTTTTGATGTTGCTGCTGCTGTTGGTTATTTCTGTGTTTGATGTTGTTTATTGCTGCTGCTGTTAGCTATCACTGCTTTTGATGTTGGTTATTGCTGTTGCTGCTGCTGCTGTTATTGCTGCTGCTGCTGCTATTGCTGCTGCTGTTATTGGTTATTGCTGCTTCTGCTGCTACTGCTGTTATTGCTGCTGCTGTTAGTTATTTCTGCTGCTGTTATTGCTGCTGCGGTTGGTTATTGCTGCTGTTAGCTATTGCTGCTTTTGATGTTGGTTATTGCTGCTGCTCCTGTTATTTATTGCTGCTGTTGTTGGTTATTGCTGCTCCTGTTGTTATTGCTGCTGCTGCTGTTATTGCTGCTCCTGTTGTTATTGCTGCTGCTGCTGTTTTTGCTGCTCCTGTTGTTATTGCTGCTCCTGTTGTTATTGCTGCTGCTGCTGTTATTGCTGCTCCTGTTGTTATTGCTGCTGCTATTGTTATTGCTGCTGCTATTGCTGTTATTGCTGCTGCGGTTGGTTATTGCTGCTGTTAGCTATTGCTGCTTTTGATGTTGGTTATTGCTGCTGCTCCTGTTGTTATTGCTGCTGCTGCTGTTTTTGCTGCTCCTGTTGTTATTGCTGCTCCTGTTGTTATTGCTGCTGCTGCTGTTATTGCTGCTCCTGTTGTTATTGCTGCTGCTATTGCTGTTATTGCTGCTCCTGTTGTTATTGCTGCTGCTATTGCTGTTATTGCTGCTGCGGTTGGTTATTGCTGCTGTTAGCTATTGCTGCTTTTGATGTTGGTTATTGCTGCTGCTCCTGTTATTTATTGCTGCTGTTGTTGGTTATTGCTGCTGCTGCTGCTGCTGCTATTGCTGCTGCTGTTATTGGTTATTGCTGCTTCTGCTGCTATTGCTGTTATTGCTGCTCCTGTTGTTATTGCTGCTGCTGTTAGTTATGTCTGTTTTTGATGTTGGTTATTGCTGCTGCTGCTGTTAGTTATTGTTGCTTCTGCTGCTATTGCTGTTATTGCTGCTCCTGTTGTTGTTATTGCTGCTGCTGTTAGTTATGTCTGTTTTTGATGTTGGTTATTGCTGCTGCTGTTGTTGGTTATTGCTGCTTCTGCTGCTATTGCTGTTATTGCTGCTCCTGTTGTTATTGCTGCTGCTGTTAGTTATGTCTGTTTTTGATGTTGGTTATTGCTGCTGCTGCTGCTGTTAGTTATTGTTGCTTTTGACGTTGGTTATTGCTGCTGCTGCTGTTATTGCTGCTGCTCCTGTTATTTATTGCTGCTGTTGTTGGTTATTGCTGCTGCTGTTATTGCTGCTGCTGCTGCTGCTGCTATTGCTGCTGCTGTTATTGCTGCTGCTGTTGTTGGTTATTGCTGCTTCTGCTGCTATTGCTGTTATTGCTGCTCCTGTTGTTATTGCTGCTGCTGTTAGTTATGTCTGTTTTTGATGTTGGTTATTGCTGCTGCTGCTGTTAGTTATTGTTGCTTTTGAGGTTGGTTATTGCTGCTGCTGCTGTTATTGCTGCTGCGGTTGGTTTTTGCTGTTCCTGTTAGTTATATCTGCTTTTGATGTTGGTTATTGCTGCTGCTACTGCTTTTATTGCTGCTGCTGCTGCTGTTATTGCTGCTGCGGTTGGTTATTTCTGCTTTTGATGTTGCTGCTGCTGTTGGTTATTTCTGTGTTTGATGTTGTTTATTGCTGCTGCTGTTAGCTATCACTGCTTTTGATGTTGGTTATTGCTGTTGCTGCTGCTGCTGTTATTGCTGCTGCTGCTGCTGCTGCTGCTGTTGTTAGTTATTTCTGCTTTTGACATTGGTTATTGCTGCTGCTGCTGCTGCTGTTATTGCTGCTAGGGTTGGTTATTGCTGCTTTTGATGTTGTTGCTGCTGCGGTTGGTTATTGCTGCTGTTAGTTATATCTGCTTTTGATGTTGGTTATTGCTGCTGCTACTGCTGTTATTGCTGCTGCGGTTGGTTATTGCTGCTGTTAGCTATTGCTGCTTTTGATGTTGGTTATTGCTGCTGCTCCTGTTATTTATTGCTGTTGTTGGTTACTGCTGCATTTGATGTTGGTTATTGCTGCTGCTGCTGTTGGTTATTTCTGCGTTTGATGTTGTTTATTGCTGCTGCTTTTGGTTATTGCTGCTGCTGCTGTTGTTATTTATTGCTGCTGCTGCTGCTGTTAGTTATGTCTGCTTTTGATGTTGGTTATTGCTGCTGCTGTTGGTTACTGCTGCATTTGATGTTGTTATTGCTGCTGTTGCTGTGAGCAAGTAAGAGATGCTGCTGCTGCTGTACAATATAGCACACATGAATTACCCGTAGCAGATCTACACAGGTGGGGCTGGGGAAGGTGGAGCGTTTTTGAAAGTGTGAGTGTCATTATTCAGCTCATTTTAGTTCGATGTTGATTCAGTTTAGTTCAATAACAATGCCAATATTGCATCAGTTATGAAATGAATTTGATTCAGCTATAAATCAGTTCTCCATAAATCATCTGTGCATTCTGACAAAATAAATTTTTTGCAAGCAACATATAAATTTATGCATACATATTTTTCTTTGCTTTGTTTGTATCCCTGCTAGAGATGCCTAAATATCATGTTTTTTCTTTCTATACTTTATTGCACACATATTTCCTGTTGCATCTTAGTAACAGTCCAAACATTTTCATACACACAAACATTTGTTTCACCACTCATTTATAAGCAAACATTATGACAATAAATTAATAAATAAAACAGCAGTTTGGCTGTACCAGTATAGTACTTTACATTATCTTATCCAACTTTTCTTTTACCCAGAACATATGTATTTGTGTGCTTTTAAAATCGATAATAATAATAAAAATGTTAGATAAAACCGCCTATAAAATATTACCTCCTGAAGTGGACGATCAGCATTTTCTTTCATTATTTGCTGAAAAAGAAAAATGACTTCATTTTTAAGTGCCTTTTTCGTGAAAAGTGCCTCATGAATAAAATATGGGTGAGTGTTTGCCTCTGCTCTCCACCGCAGCTCCAACACCTTAAAAGAACTTTGTTACACTTGGATGATATTTCTAGTGTTATCTCATATTCATCTTCCAAGCGTATTCTAGTCAGAATGGAGATAGTATAGTACAGAATCTTTCTTTTTAAACTCCCATTTCTTGTTATATTTTTCTCCAAATTCTCCCCTGCGGTGTCAGGCTTTTACAGGTTAGAATTACCCAGCTTGACAGATTGAGGCTGAGAATGTCTCAGGTAAAGACGAGCTGTTCCACACATCCTCCATGACCTTGAGTAAAACACTTCACATCTCCCTCAGATTAGAGGAGATTACAATCACTGCAGAAGCTCGTGAGCGGACGTGCAAAGATAGCAAAATAATCCCTGGCTGTAGAAACCAAACGCTGTATCTACACTGGAAGCATCTACTAAACACCGACCAATCAGCTGTTAGCTCAGGATCTACATATACTGTTCACCAGTTCGGGCTCGGTACGATTTTTAACATGTTTTGAAAGAGTCTCTTCTGCTCACCAAAGCTGCATTTATTTGATCAAAAATACAGTAAAAATAGTGAAATATTATTCCAGTGTAAATCAGCTGTTTTCTATGTGAATATATAGTAAAGTGTAATTTATTCCTGTGATCAAAGCTGAATTTTCAGCATCATTACTCCAGTCTTCAGTGTCACATGAAGTTAATTAAATTAAAATGAGAACTGTTGTCTTGGCAACTAGCTGAAAAAAAAAAAAGTTTACATTTTGCTATTTTTTTTTATCATTTTTATTTTATATAGCTTAGTTTTTATTTTATTTCAAGTAACGAAAATGTTTTGTGTGTGTGTGTGTGTGGTTTTAGTTGTAATAACAAAATCATTCACTGTCATCAATTCATGTATCCTTGATAAATAAAAGTATTCATTTCTTTCAAAAAAATCCCTGAACCTTTGAACACTAGTGTATTATTTTATCAGCAATAAATGATTGAAAATCTTTGTATTTTACTTTATTCTGAACTCAGTGCTCATGCAGCCACACACAGATTTCCATTAAAGCACTTTATATAACTCATAATTACAGACTTTTACTTAAGCCTTGTTTCAGAGTAATTGACTTCAGTCTCAGTTCTTTCCTTCAGTCACTGTAACACTATTAACACTCTGACATGTAATCGTCTCTCGTGTGTTTGCATGTAAATGAAGCTGAAGCTGAATCTGGCAGTTATCAGCTGACGGCAGCTGCCGAATCAAGGACGTGTCCTTCCTCTCTGGAGTGAGTCTCGCCCGCTTCAAACACACTTACAGCGGCCGGGCGACTGAAGGCTGGGCTCATTCTGTCAAACATGGAGCAGTTTTCAGTGCAGGCTACTGTACTCGCCAATTACTGAATACAACTTACATGATGAAAACTCTAACAGTTTAGGTAATGTAATCGGATTACTTTTAGATTACTTCTAGTCTTAACTTATCACTTAGATTTCAATAGGATAATCTTGTACTAGAGTGATATAAAAATGCAAAGAGAAAAAAGATTATGCTGAAAATTTGTCATCAACAAAATGAATAATGCATTAAACATTATATTTCCCAAACTGGGGTTTTGAAGGAGCTGCAAGAGGAGCTGTAAGTTGATGAAAAGCTTATAATTAAACCATAAAATGTAAAAATTTAAAATAAAATCAATCAAAATATAACAAAAAAGATGAAATATTTTATTGCCTATGCTGTTTGGCCTCTGACTTGAGCAATAGGCTGTTGTAGACAGTACAATTTAAAAGATACAAAAGAAGAATTAGTGAGAATTAATCATTTACTGCCATTTTGTGAATATTAAAGGGTTAGTTCACCCCAGAATGTCATTAATTACCCTCATGTCGTTCCACCTTCGTTCATCTTCAGAACACAAATGAAGATATTTTCAGATATGAAATCTGAGAGGGTTTTTTTATCCTCCATTGAAAGCAACAAAATGACCACATTTAAGGTCCAGAAAAGGCCGTCTCAAAGTGGTTATTTTTGTTTTGTTTTTGCACACAAAAGTATTCTCGTCTCTTCATAACATTAAGGTTGAACCACTGCAGTCACATGACTGTTTTAAAGATGTCTTTAGTACCTTTCTGGACCTTGAAAGTGGTAATTTCATCTATTGATGATAAAAAAAACAAACTCGGATTTCATCAAAAATATCTTAATTTGTGTTCTGAAGATGAACGAAGGTCTTACGGGTGTGGAATGACATGAGGGTGAGATTAATGACAGAATTTTCATTTCTGGATGAACTAACCCTTTAAATAATCATGTAATCAATAATAATGTAACTGATTATGAGGAACACAGATGGTGTTTTAGAACGATTCGACTCTGATCACATGACTAATGAATATGTGCTGAGATCAGGCATTTGGAAAACATGTAAATTTGCTGATAAGTCTGAGAAGTCTTTCTCTGTTGTCACGTGTTGATAGTGATTATTAGTCTCGCTTCATCAACTGGACACATAAAAACAGATGAAGGACACGTAATGCATCAGCTGCCCATATTTAAATGCATTTGTGAAATGATTTATGTATGCTGTCAGTGAGCCGATATTGTATATTTCAGTGAAAATGTACCAGAATTACACTTCATGTACAAATTATTACTGATGAGAATTGTTGTGCAAATGAGCAATGCATGTAAGCATCTAATTCTTCATGTTAAAGTCTTTGTCTTGTTTTTTCAGTCAAAAGCCCTGGATCCACAGCATCATCTTCATCATCATCATCATCATCATCAGTGCTGAAGATCAGAGCTGTTCCTACAGCCGGCGGGAGCGAGCTCCTGGAGATGTTGAGTCGATGAATCAAGAAATCAGTCCAAACATCTTCTGATCCGCCTCATCACAAAGATGCTGAATGCATTATTCACACTCCTGAAGTAATGCTGCAGGATCTGTGTAAATAATTCACTGTTTCTTCAGTTTCTAAAGCTGGTCGTGTGCTGTTGAAAATGGATATTTCAGAAACCATTTTATTTGACTTGATTATCACTTAAGTGCTTTCTGTCTACTAGAGAATAATATGTATAAACGTGATAAATGTTCTTGAGAAGAAGATAATAAGACTTGTTTTCAGATATATCTTGAATGCAATGACATATTATAAATATTATATATGGTAGATATATATATTCTCATGCATGCTGTAATTTAAAGTTCATCTTCTTTGCTGACATGTTTAAGCAGAGTTTATTTTAGACTTTAATAGGGCAGGATGGTATTTTGCAGATGTTTCTGTAGTGAAATGTCAGAGCAAAAGGCTTCAGGGGGTAAAAGATGTTCGTGCAACTGACTAATACAATTGTTTACCACTTAAGAATCATTAACGCACAAATGCACAAACACACTGATATATTATTAAAAAAAACGCTGGGTGCCATGTGCTGTTATCAATAACATGTGCCAGAGGACATTACAGATCATCAGAGCCGACAGGAAGTGCATGAAGACCTCAGGGGAACATCTCTGCAGATAGTCACGTGACCTGCGTTAGTGGACATTCACTAGAGTTTAACATTAACTCTCGCCTGTAGTGCAATATGAGGGATAAACTGGCTTTGAGCAGTAAATGACTTACAGACGAACATTTACAACTCATTCCACATTGAGAATCTGAAAAAATTTAGTTGGTAAAATTTTATTTTAGTGTCCTTGTTACATGTTACATGTAGTTATTGTAGTAATAATTATAAATTATGCATAATTACATGTGAATAACCCTATAAACCAAATCATAACCCTAACCCTAATTATTATTACCCAGTCCTTAAATGTATAATTACACTGTAACACGGACACATTAAAATAAAGTGTAACCATAATGTGTAACCTTTAATTGTAGTGTGTCTGTGTTACAGTGTAATAATGTAAGTCTCGAGTAATAATTAACTACATGTTTAGGGTTAGTTATATGTAATTATGCATCATTTATAATAATTACTATAGTAACTAAATGTAAAAAGGGCACTAAAATAAAGTGTTACCCTTTAGTTGCATTTGGAACCGTGTAATTATTGTTAAATAAAACTATTTAAAAAAATCATTACTTGAAATAAACCAACTTATTTTATTTCAGCATTTCTTGTTTTCATTAAGTTTAAAGGCTTTTTCACACCAAGAACGATAACTATATGATGTGTGTACATGTCATCAAAGACTATAGAATAACACAAGACGTGTCACTCATATTGTTTTGAATGGGAAAAAGTGTAACGCGGAATAAGTCCCGCCTTCTAAATAAGAGCCAATCGCTGATTGGAAGTCATCGCATCACTGCAGCGGCCGTTAGAAGCTCCGGTTCCCATAGAAACAGTCAGACGCGCACTTAGGACTGCGCACGCGCATTATCTTGATCCAGCCTGAAAAATAGTTTTTTGTCATGATTCGAGCGTTTTTAAACAAAGTTTATGAGACGGTTATTGTCAGATTTCATTGGTGATTTAAAATATGAACAGCTTTGCAGAATTTGATGTTTCCTCATTCACAGAGATAGGAGCTGCACTCGCTTTTCCAAGACGGAGTGAAATGACTCGTCTTAAAGGGACTTTGATGTCATTGAACATGTTTTTGCTGTTCTTGTTGCATTTACACGCTTTAACCAGCAGATGTCCTCAGCATGCTATGTTTGGTTAGTGTAATCGATCTAATCTAACAGTGAATTTAGCTGACGAAGTCAATATAGTGGAATAAAAACAACACCTCGTCTCTTTCACTGCAACTTCAAGACAGTGTTGTCGAAAGTAGTGCTGGATATTTGAGGTCATTTTATTTTACACCGTTTGCTAGCTTGGCATAATGATCTCTTCGTTAATACTTCTTACCGTTTATTCTGAGGCTATGATTGTTTTCCATATATCCATTTTCTTTATTTGCTTGTCAAACAGTGGTGGATTCTTCTGGACCTCAGCGATTAACTTCTCCGCCATTTTAAATGCAAGAACGCTTAAATTAGAACAGATTCTGATTGGATGTCAGTGTTTTATTGTTCAACAGCAGGAAAAAAAAATCGTTCTGAAAGTGATCCCAACAATATCGTTATCGTTATAGCTGCGGACAGTGATATTGTTTTATATTTAGAAGCTATCATTATCTTTATCGTTATCATTCTCGGTGTGAACGGGCCTTAAGTTGAAGTACTAAAATAAATAAACTAAATAAACAAAATCCTAATGAAAACCATATAGAGAAAAACTAATAAAAATGCTAAAACTTTAACTAAAATTAAAGTGAAAACAGAAAATATATATATAAAAAAATCTAAATATGTTAACAAAAAAGCCATTTCACATCAGTGACACTAGAATAACACTGCACAGATGAATCACTGGCAAAAATAACAAATCAAACCAGGAAATGTATTCAGAAAGTGAACAAACTCAGTGTGATCTCATGTTGAAGCTGCAGCGGCGTTTCTTTCTCCTGCTGAAGTGACTAAGGGTTTGTACTGATGTATGAATCATAACATGTCGAGGCCGAACACATGACGCATATGACAGCTGGAAGGCCTGAAAAGTGCAAAGGTCATGTTGTTGAGGCGACAGCAGTATCATAACATCATTCTCATAACTTCTGATGCAGGACATCATCCTTTACCTTCCTTAAGATTGGCATCTGGGACAGTGTGTTTGCTGGATGTGGATCTATGGAATTTCATATCAAAGAGGGGGCGGGGCTTTACCCAATTGCCATGGTAACAGGGGAATGAGGACTGATAACCATTATAATACACATCTGAGAGTGAAGTTAGGACACACAA
Source organism: Ancherythroculter nigrocauda (assembly GCA_036281575.1). NCBI lineage: Eukaryota > Metazoa > Chordata > Actinopteri > Cypriniformes > Xenocyprididae > Ancherythroculter > Ancherythroculter nigrocauda. The sequence goes on from VTFQ01000006.1 coordinate 47,867,304, forward strand.
CATCAGGGATTTAACTGTTTACTCCATTGAAATTGACCATCTAATTAGATCATATGTAGTTATCTCTGGAAAAGCATGCAATCATAGTCTTGTTTTGTTAAAGAGGACCTATAATGCTCCTTTCACAAGATGTAATATCAGTCTCTGGTGTCTCCAGAATGTGTGTGTGAAGTTTCAGCTCAAAATCCCCCACAGATTCATTTATTAGAGCTTGTCAAATTTGCCTCTATTTGGGTGTGAGCAAAAACACGCCGTTTTTGTGTGTGTCCCTTTAAATGCAAATGAGCTCCACTTTCCAGAAGAGGGCGGAGCTTTAACAGCTCAACAACAACAAAGCTGGAGAATCTCACGCAGCCAAAATGAGGATTGTCAGTAACGGTGTTCAGCCTTACATTGTTCAAACCGGAGTCGACACTGATGGAGAGACTCAGGAAGAAGTTACAACTTTTAGACGTTTCTGAATGGTTAGTGGATAAATTGATGTAGTTGCTGTGGAGTTGATTCAACTCATCCACTAGCATGTGCCGTCATGTTCATCTTTTGTGTTGAATTGACCCTCGTTTGTGAAAAAAAACAAGTAATTTATCTCAGGATCAGGATCATCTGATGGCGATTCCAGAGTTAGTTTTGGTGGTTTCCCCCTGCTGGTAGAGATCACAACTACACCATTATGGGATCGATCTGCTTTCTTCTTCATTGACACCCATTCAGAAGTAGCTGTGTGTTCAGACTACACACCGTTTCATCAAGCAATATAAAAATCAGAAATATTTCTCTTCACCTTTAATTGCACACTCACTTTTACAGGGGCTGCAGATCTTGTTTAATATTTAAATCCGGGTGTTTATTCAGCATGTTTGCGTACCATGTGCCACTAATGCATGTCACCACAGCAGGACGGGATATTAAACATTTACAGGCGCTGTTGAGACACGATTATTCATGACACTGAGATTTATAATTGAGTAGCTGGAGTTATCATACAGAGATTATGTCCATAAGAAAGTGCGATGGCAGGAGTTAACCCTCGACACACCGGCTTCATGTGAACACAGCTGTAATATTGATCTCGCTTTGTAAGATTTAATGAAAAGAAATGAAATATAGAACAAGCTGTTCACACGTTGGCTCAGCGATTAATGCATTCAGATTCTTACATACAGTCCCTTTAACTAAAATAATAACCCTGGTATATTAGCAGACCATGTTGAGATGGTTGAGACTCCAGCGTCCCTCTACTGTCTAAGAACAGAGATCTGCTTTGTGATTCTCCCATGGGAATAAGTACAGGCTTCTTCATTTTTAATTGGACCATTTTTCATTGCAGAACAGACATTGACAGTTTATTTTACAGATGATCTGCTTCTATAGCGAGTATGTTTTCATGTTGAAAAGATCTTCATGCATGGTCCCCATACGCAGACATCCGTGTTCATCTGATACGAGCAGAAATGAGAATATGCATAATTGATATGTGGAGTTTGAAACAGTGAAATGGTTTTAACTTCAGTCCACATTCTCTTCTCCTCAACGTTACCTCCGTCCTGCTTTAGAAGGTAATGTGTTCTTGAAGCTGCTGCCTCGTGATGGGTGCATCCGAATTTCACTTTTAATTCAGTGCTGAAATGACAAAAGCACACAGGACAGACTTACATAACTGCATCTCTTTCCTTGTTTAATATCCTGTTTCACTAGAAGAGACATCAGATTATGATTATAATATTTTTTCTTGAAATTTTGTCATTTTCTTTTTTGTATAGTTTCATTTACTTTTAAGAATTTAAAGTGTAAATATGGATAATAATAATTTGTTATAATTTGTAACGTTATCATACTCCTTACTAATGATCCAGAAACACAGGAGCTGATAATGATCAGAAGAAAACAAACCGATGCTAAAGTCTCTGTGCTCATTCCTAAATATATTTTGGTTCACAGTCTCCAGCCTCCCGTCTGTGTCACAGCAGAGCCGCGGGCCGTCGGACTCTCCCACACAAACACAGTCCTGCCCGCGCGCACTGGACGATGAGGGAGACTGGATTGACGCCTCCTCCTGACACATCTCAAGACATGACTGTAATCCGGCTCAAACTGACCACCATCAGGGCCTTTTGGTAGAGAGAATCATCTAAAATGCATTTAAAATGCTAGCTGTGTGTTTGGAAGGTTGTTTTGCACATCTTCACTCTTTTTATGCAAAAATCAAAGAGAGAACATAATAATGGTAAAATACAAAAGAATACAAGCAAGGAATAAAGCAGCTACAGTCGACTGCCCATTATCACGAGATATACCCAGAAAAACACAAAACATTCCCCGTATGGTTCCCATTCAGTTTTTTTTTTTTTTGGGAACAAAATAAGAACGTTCTGGGAACCAAAAATTAAAAATAAAAAAAGCATAATTGTGAATTTATATCTCGCAATTCTGACTTTATATCTCGCAATTCTGACTTTATATCTCGCAATTCTGACTTTATAACTCGCAATTCTGACTTTATAACTCGCACTTCTGACTTTATATCTCGCAATTCTGACTTTATATCTCGCAATTCTGACTTTATATCTCGCAATTCTGACTTTATATCTCGCAATTCTGACTTTATATCTCGCAATTCTGACTTTATAACTCGCAATTCTGACTTTATAACTTGCACTTCTGACTTTATATCTCGCAATTCTGACTTTATATCTCGCAATTCAGACTTTATATCTCGCAATTCTGACTTTATATCTCGCAATTCTGACTTTATATCTCGCAATTCTGACTTTATATCTCGCAATTCTGACTTTATATCTCGCAATTCAGACTTTATATCTCGCAATTCAGACTTTATATCTCAATTCTGACTTTATAACTCGCAATTCTGACTTTATGTCTCGCAATTCTGACTTTATAACTCGCAATTCTGACTTTATATCTCAATTCTGACTTTATAACTCGCAATTCTGACTTTATATCTCGCAATTCTGACTTTATGTCTCGCAATTCTGACTTTATAACTCGCAATTCTGACTTTATATCTCGCAATTCTGACTTTATATCTCGCAATTCAGACTTTATATCTCGCAATTCAGACTTTATGTCTCGCAATTCAGACTTTGTCTCGCAATTCTGACTTTATAACTCGCAATTCTGACTTTGTCTCGCAATTCTGACTTTATGTCTCGCAATTCTGACTTTATGTCTCGCAATTCAGACTTTATATCTCGCAATTCTGACTTTATGTCTCGCAATTCAGACTTTATGTCTCGCAATTCTGACTTTATAACTCGCAATTCTGACTTTATATCTCGCAATTCTGACTTTATATCTCGCAATTCAGACTTTATATCTCGCAATTCAGACTTTATATCTCGCAATTCTGACTTTATGTCTCGCAATTCAGACTTTATATCTCGCAATTCAGACTTTATGTCTCGCAATTCAGACTTTGTCTCGCAATTCTGACTTTATAACTCGCAATTCTGACTTTATGTCTCGCAATTCTGACTTTATGTCTCGCAATTCTGACTTTATGTCTCGCAATTCAGACTTTATATCTCGCAATTCTGACTTTATGTCTCGCAATTCAGACTTTATGTCTCGCAATTCTGACTTTATAACTCGCAATTCTGACTTTATGTCTCGCAATTCTGACTTTATGTCTCGCAATTCTGACTTTATGTCTCGCAATTCTGACTTTATATCTCGCAATTCTGACGTTATATCTCGCAATTCTGACTTTATATCTCGCAATTCAGACTTTATATCTCGCAATTCAGACTTTATATCTCGCAATTCTGACTTTATATCTCGCAATTCTGACTTTGTCTCGCAATTCAGACTTTGTCTCGCAATTCTGACTTTATAACTCGCAATTCTGACTTTATGTCTCGCAATTCTGACTTTATGTCTCGCAATTCTGACTTTATGTCTCGCAATTCAGACTTTATATCTCGCAATTCTGACTTTGTCTCGCAATTCAGACTTTATAACTCGCAATTCTGACTTTATGTCTCGCAATTCAGACTTTATATCTCGCAATTCTGACTTTATATCTCGCAATTCTGACTTTATGTCTCGCAATTCAGACTTTGTCTCGCAATTCTGACTTTATAACTCGCAATTCTGACTTTATGTCTCGCAATTCTGACTTTGTCTCGCAATTCTGACTTTATGTCTCGTAATTCAGACTTTATATCTCGCAATTCTGACTTTATGTCTCGCAATTCAGACTTTATATCTCGCAATTCTGACTTTATAACTCGCAATTCTGACTTTATAACTCGCAATTCTGACTTTATGTCTCGCAATTCTGACTTTATGTCTCGCAATTCTGACTTTATATCTCGCAATTCAGACTTTATATCTCGCAATTCTGACTTTATATCTCACAATTCTGACTTTATAACTTGCAATTCTAAAAAAAAGTCAGAATTGCGAGATATAAATTTGCAATTATGCCTTTTTTATTTTTTTATTCCATGGAGGAAACAAGCTTCCATACATATCTAGCTTTGATCTACATCTAAATAGGCTATTAGATATATATTGTGTGAAAACAACAACACATTTTACACGGAAGCACCACATTCAGAGATTTATTTGCATAAACATAACATAAACATGCTCCTTGTGTTAAAACATCCATACTGAATGTCATCAAAGGAATAGAGGAATAGGCATTTATTATTTTTAGCTACATCACTGCTGAGAATAGAGTGCCGTTGTGGAGAGAAATCGAGTCCCCCAGGAATCAGGTGTCCTTTAGGACCCCGAGTGATCCCATTGGTTCAGCGGACTTTTAATGCTCCTGATTATAATCACGTTATGATTTTGCGTTATAATGACCATTAATGTCTTTTAAATGACATTTTTCATATAACCGAAGCTACAGGTTGTGAA